>VXBL01004069.1:126655-157171 GCA_013400195.1 Aramus guarauna | reverse complement strand
GTGGGGTTTTGTTGTTGTTGTTGTTGTTGTTGTTTGTTTGTTTGTTTTGTTTCCACTTGGTGCAGATATAACTTTATCTTCAGTGCAGCTCTAGCTTGAGCACCTGTGTCTTTCACATGAGAAAATCTGAAATACAGAAGGATGCAAAAATAAATATTAATAAGAACAGCGGTGCTGGTTGGAGGATGAAAGAAAACGAACATGAGTCAATGCAAGAAAGGTTGAAACTTTTACCCATGAGGACAGTCAAGCAGTGAAAAAGGCTGCCCAGAGTCTATGCAGTCTCACACTGTGCACTCTCCATCCTTGGAGGTTTTCAAGACCCAGCTGGATGAAACCCTGAGCAACTTGTTCTGACCTCAGGGCTGACCTTCCTTTGAGCAAGAGGTTGGAATGGATCCCTCCTGACACATCTTCCAATCTGAACTATCCTGTGATCCCCTGATAATAATAGTAAGGACACTAGGCACCGTGAAAAATTTTCTGGAAAGGTTTGAAAAAGGGCACCTGGATATGATGTTAGTTCTGTTGGGCTGTTCAAACCTAAATACAAGCTACCTTTGGACTACAAATAAATCTAGAAGACCAGATCCTGATGTCTCCATTCAGCACAGATGCAAAGCTCTGTTTTACCTGTCCTCTGATTTCCATGGGAGGAGACCAAAGAAGGACCTTAGACAGACAGACAGAGGGAATGAGTAAGGAAAAGAGCAATAGGAGGTGAGAAGAGAATTTCCTTTACGGCTTTTCAGGTGCTAGGTAATGTGTTGTTCCTTTGTAGTTTATGGACTTACACTGATGTGACACTATTGTAAATGAGATTCCCGTAAAATCCATGAGACACAGAGAAGTTTAGAGTGAGATTTGTGGTAACTACTGTCACTCGTGTGAAAATTGAATGTCTAGTTTAAGCTAGCTCTCCAGATGCCCCATAATATAGAGTGATAGGTGTGTTTTTAGATGGAGGCTCATATCTCAAAACATTTGCCTTAAACAGGCTGGGTAAATCACACCAGTCTTTTTCCAGCACATACACAGAGCATCCCATGACTAACTTAGATCAGAGTCCTAACTTTCACAAGGCTGGACTTAGGTTAGATAAATCCATCTTTGGTTACAAATTTTCCTCTCAGAAGTGTATACAAGGTGATTTTATTAAATACTGTAGTAATATTTTTTTTTTTCTCATTGACTGCCGTAGACTTCTCATGAAATTCTTAATTATAAATTCCTTTTCTGGCCTTCTCTCTGCTGTAAATTGTCAGTGAGTTAGCAGATATGCAGAGTCAGTGTCCTTGGTACAAGCATATGATCCCCACATGTTTCTGCCTTGGTCATTTTTTGCCTGCAGCTCTCAGTCAAGCAAGCAAAAGCTGTAATCTACCTCAGTTTCACAGAACTGTTTGCATTGAATCTGAAGTCTCATGACTCAAACTACAAAGACATTAAAAATATTTTCATCAAAATATTTGAACAAATCCTTTGTTGCTTTTCTTGTATTGTTTTAAGACCTAAAAAAACCTGAAAGGTCTTGAAACCCAAATGACATGATGCGCTGAATTTAAATCAGAAGACTTTCTGTTTTGGGGTGGGGTGTTGTTTTTTTTTTTTTCCTTTTTTGAATTAGCCAAAATAAAGTAAAAATTTATTTTTATGCTTGAGATTTTACAGAGCTGTGTGCACACTGACAATTTTTTTTCTGCTTCTTTTCACATGAATCTCTTTGTAAGCACTAAATTCCCCACTATACCTGTGTCGGTCTGTGCTTTTTATCTCCCTTGTTTAGTCACCCATTTTCCTGTAACCACCTTCCCCACTATCTGACACACAACAAGGAGAGGGGAATACATCATCCCCAGGGCCTGAAGATTGGCATCAGCTTGGCAAGGAGAAGGGAGTAGTGGAAGATGGTTGTGTTGCTTTGGTTGTCTGAGCTTTCCCTTGTGGTGCTGATCATGTTTGATTAGCCTGGTTAATGAAGAACATCTTGTTAAAATTAAAGTTCTGTAGTATTTAGCATATTCTTGCCAATTGTTCATTAGCATACTGACAGGAGAATGTTTTGGATTTCGTTTTCCAGCAACATCCTCTCCCCTCCCCTGGTCCATCCTGCCAAAATAAAGATCTTTCTAGTCACAACATGTTTGAGAGCCATATGACATGTGTGCGAGGGCTGCCTTGGAGCACTGGTGCACAGGAAAGATACATACGTTATTAGCCAAAGCCAACGTGAAACCTGAAAGCACAGGAGATGCAGGGCTAGGGAATCCTTTGTGTTACTAATTTATCATGTAGATACAGATTTCATGTCCTTTACTGCTACTTTCCCTGTTTGGGGCAGGTTCTGATATTCACTCATGTTTTTGAACAAGAGCCCATTGGCACAGAAGCTGCATTTATAATCCCTGTTCCAGGAGCAAGTGTTTTGTTTGCCCTCTGTGTGCTGACTGAGGTACTTACAATCTGATCTTTAGCCTCCCCTAGGGCAGCCTTGGGATTTTTATGGGGTTTCATACATTCATATCTCTTGCACTGCTGCTTTTCAATGGAGAGAAAGAGGTGTGATTCATAGCAGCATTGACCTCAACTGCTGAGAGCTATGCACTACACCACTGTCACTATAATATAGGATGCATGGGTAGGTGTCAAAGGGTGTTAGAGCCCTCTTAAGTCCTCTTCAACCACCATTAATTTTGTTCTGCATTCACACAGCACAGTGTAGCTGACGTAACAGCTCAATACCAACAGATGGGAATGTCTTCCCAGCTGCACCAACCTACTCCTACACTTACCTTCTGCTACCTCTAGTCCAACTCATTCATTAGATCATTTAACCCTGAATCACCAGAAAATTACTTCTGGGATGAAAAGACTGAATCTCTCTCTCTCTCTTTTTTTTTTTTTTTTTTGGTGAAAAATTTACTGAGAGCTTACTTTTAATTTCAGCACAGCAGACAGTGTGACCACTGATGAGGCTGGTACCAAAGAGGGGCCTGGATCATACATGTGAGACAAAGAGAGAGTAGAGGAGTGAGGAACATTTTGATGGGAGTTGACTATAAGGTAAGGTCAGGCAGGGTTGCTGTCACATTAGGTAAATTAGGGAGAGGCAAAGTTTTGCATTTGTCTTTGGGAACACCTACCTCATTCCCGTGACTATGCGAAGTGTTTGGCTTTTAAATACAAGCACCAAAGGGACTACAAGTAAGTAGCTGAGTAGGTCTTCTATCAACTACCTCTCCTTGCAGGTTTTATAATGGCCAAGCCTGATCTTAAATCTGCTTGCAAAGCAATCTGCTCTTAAATCAGTTAGCAAGTCAATGAATGAATGAATAGTTGCATTAAAACAATAGAATCTTGTTACAGACTATATTTTTTTGTCTTTTTTCAGGACACAACTAAAATACCACGGTCACAACTTTTGACAGTTCTATCAATGTCAAATTAGACCCTGGCTCATTAATTTCTGCTCCGCAGTTGAGATCCTAATAGATTAATGATTGACATTTTAAAGCCATTAACTTCGATTCAGTTTGATCACCTGCAGGCAGGGGTCTGCAGTCAGCTCCTCAGTTTCTGACAGACTCTGCTAGGTTAGTGTGTGCTCTCTGATGTGATATGTGAAGACCAAGCCTTCATCTGTGGGATATTTAAAGGAATTTTACTAAACTAGCATGTGGTTGGAAGGGGAAAAAAAAAAAAAAAAAAAAGAAGAAGAAGAAGAAGAATCAAAAAAAGAAAAAGGGCACAGTGAAACTTGAAGCCGAAAAGTTTGTCTCCTGGAAATATGAGATCTTGGAGGACAAGAATCAATAGCATCTGAGGTCTGGATAGCTATACTTGAATGTTGGATTTTTGTGGGTGTTTGCTGCTGGACTAAGTAACAGGTAGCTAGATGAATAAGGCAGGTTGTTTAGAAAAATTTAAATTTCTGAGTGGTTCAAGACATGATAAGGTATCAGGACTTCTACAGAAGAGTGATTTTGCACAGCAATGTTCAGTGTATCCTGGGCCATGAAGAACTTGTTCCATTTGTGGGCAAACTCTTCTTTCACTTTCCTTTCTTCTCTTTGCCCAAACCTGCCAACTGCAGGTGTCTGGTCTTTCTTACTAAAGTCAGGGTGTGCTCCCTCATCTTCCTTCCCCTTGGGGCTGTAGGTGAAATTATGCTATAGAGAGTGCAAAAGACAAAAATCAAGGGCAAAACTGCTCCTGGTGCATCTGTCTCCATGTGCCAAAATGCCTTCTGGGTTGCCAAGAAAGTTACTAATGGATGCCATGGGTAAATTTGCTGTGATTTCTCATGAATCAAATGAAGGAGAGTTTATGTCCTTTATGCTGCATTCATCTCAAGGAAGGAAAGCAAAAAGAGCAGAAGAAATGTTTTCCCTACATGAAAAAGTCTTGAAAAATTCAAAATGAGTAAGAGAAAATAAGCTGCTAGTAATCTCTATGAAAAATAAAACCAATCACTGAACAAAACTGAGAAATGGACCTCCTGTATAGCTATATGATTTCCTTTGCAGTCTTTTTGGTATAATTCTGCACTAAGAATGTAATTCTGTGTGAACTTTAATAAGAGGATTTAAACCAAGCAAACCGAACCAGCCAAACCAATTTTAGAAAGGCTGTTGTTTTCTGCACTGCACAGGACTCGGCAAAAAGCCAGTAAACATGTGCATGATGTGTGTTCTGTTCCCTCAAAAATTAGCTTTGGATAGGAGCTGTTAAGCACTGTGGCCTGACCCATGATTGCATCCAAAAATATCATAACATCTGGTTCTTACAGTCCTTCCTTTCCACTCCATTGATGTGTGGACATTTCTGGCTCTCTGAGCAGCAATAAAAACAAGGGGTGAGAGTCCAGTCACTCTTCCGTTCCTAGCTTCAAGCAAAACAAAAGCTTTTGCTCTTGATTCACACAACTTTTATTGATGAGCTTGACTGATAGGTTTGACTTGCTTCATCACCTCTCCTTCCTGCTCTGTCCCTGCACTGGAGTTGTGCAGGAGACAGGGAGAGACAGGAGGGAACATGGAAAGGTGGCGAAGGACAAGCCCATCCAGCTTTGGCTGGAGGAGAAAAGCAGGTGATGGAAGGGGGGCATGTCATTCTGCACCCCATTCAGTGCCCCTTTGTGAAAAACTTTGCCGTGAATACTTGCTTATAACTCAGATGTAGCTCAAAATGCCTTACGCAGATGCACAGGGTGCCTGGGAGGAAAGGAAAAGAGGATTTTAAAGCTCTGTTGGTAATGCATGATATTTGCTCTGGGCCTGTCATCCTCTTTCTTTAGATGGCTTGGTTTTATCCTCTTATGAGGAAAAAAAAATCTTTTATCTTCTATGCTGTTATAATTCTGCTTTCAGAACTTGAACTTCCTTGTTGTCAAGACAAAGTGCTGTATTTTGTTTGGGTTTTTTTCTGGAGTTATTGCTTCTCTTTGAGGGTGTATTCATTGCTACATTGGGGATCTAGGTCAAATTACATCTATAATGTTTGTGTGAGTCTGTGTCCTCTTTCTCCATATTATTTTAAAAAGAGACGCTTGGCATATAGTATAAATTCCTGTTTGTTAAAAGGGGCATTTGGACATGAAGCTATTGTTAATAGGTCTGAGAGCTGGATGTTTTTAACTATGCCCCAAAATCTGGCAGCGTTGGAAACCAAGTAGGAAAATGAGACCTTAGAATGAAAGTAGGAATGAAAGGGTTCTTGGTTGGAAGTTAGGGCACCTGAAAATGATGCTTTGTCGTCTCATAGTCTGCACAGTCTCTGACATGTTTTCAGAATGTTTTGTACTTCAGTTTTCCACTCTACTTTGTTTACAAATGTTTTTGAGGTTTGTGAAGAAATGCTGTATGTAGACCTAGAGGTGAGAGGTGTGAAGGAGGGGAAAGAGAAAAGGGGTGCACGGAAGTGTTTATGTCTGCTCTGAGATTAATATTTGCAATTGCTTCTGCAAGCCGTTAGCCATGACACATCATACTTATCATATATAATAACATAGTACCATGTTTGCATGAAGCCTGTCTTGAAAGAAACGGCTGCTACCTGTGGATTTACATCCTTATTCTTTCTCAGTAGATTACTTGTTGACTTCAGGCTTTGTCTGCAGAGCTGGGTAAATACCTGGCTTCTGCCATGGCTGGTCACCGTTTACTCTGAAATCTCCTCCTCTGCTATCATGTATTATCCAGCGATTCTTCTGCAAAATGGTTAAAGGTTTTGGATGGACTGGGGAGCCAGCTCTTTCCTTCCCCTGGATACGAAGAAAGTGGAAATTTTCTGTGTTGAAGTTTGTGGTGAGTTTGTCCAGCAACAGGTTTTCTAGGGATGTGTAAAGTGTGGGAAAAAGATATCAGCTGGATTTTGTTATAGATGCATAATACTTAGAGAAAGGAGGAAAGAACAAATCATTTACTCTGTTTCTTTACACAAGCTTGCCATAAAACTGTTTATTCTAGCTGCATCTTACTGTCCAGGTCTTGTTAACAAATTCCAGACTGGAAGTTGAGATTTAATGCTCTAAAGGGCATGTCATTTGTAAGAGAAGGATCTGAAAAACACCTGCTTGCAGTGTATGTTCAAGTCATACATTTTTCCCTGTCTCTAAAATATCTTTCCTGCATTTGTATATATGGATCACAGCCTACAGATGAAAAGCTCAAATTGCCCAAAGAAAAAGATCACACAGCTCATTTTGTGAAACCAAACAAAGAGGTTCCTGGTATTTAAGGTCTCATCCAAATTGCTCTAAGTGGAAGGATGCAGTCTAAATCATTCCCTGGGCTTTACACAAACACTGTAAATACCACGTCTCATTGATATTTGTGAGTGACACGCTGAGAGCTGATGAAGGCTTTTTTCTGCCGCTTAGCAACAAGCAGTGACTGGCAAATTCCTCTGCTCTTCAAAATCAATGCCACTTTTCTGGATCATTTCCTCATCTTCACGATCATCTGTCAGAACAGTAAATTGACAATGTGTTCCCAGGGACAGCGTGGGGTCTGCTGCAAGCTTTGATGGTTCGGGGATGAACTTAGCCTTTTCAAAGTCAAACGTATTACGGTTTTGGATCCCATATAAGTATGAGCTTGCTTTTGACACCGTTAATCTGGATGTCTTTTGTACTCCAATAAGCTTTTCCCTTTGCATGCAAAATATCGCTGTGAGAACATGCACTGGTTGATTCATACACCAGTAACACGTTTGTTATGATTGCTATCTATTATTATAACACCTGTGAACCTTAAGTATAGATTGTGATCTTGCTGTGTGAGCCCAGAATAAAAAAATTTAGACTCTATCCTGGGGAAGTGTGTGTGATGATAAAAAACAGAGCAGACAGGGAATGGACACTGGTGAGCGGGCGAGCACAGGGAAAATGAGGAAGATAACTGGTTGTCATTGCAGGTGCGATAGTGTTGGCAATAGCTACCTGAGATTAGCATTGTGGGGCTTTGTAGTGGGAATTGGAAAGAAAAGAGCTACATCTTCAGGTGTTTATGAGGAACTTCTGGAGAGCCAGAATTGCCAGGGACCAGAATTGCTTGGGACCATCCCAGGCAATGGGGATGCAGGAGACTGCTGGAAGTTAAAGCTGAAACTTGAACATCCTGTTTGCCTGTTAAAGGTGTCTGCTGATAGTCAACCATTCAGTAAATTCATTAAACATAATCAGAGGAAGGATGCTCAGGTAGGATCACCTTGCTACAGAGAAGGCAAACCAGAAGCAAAACAGCTGCCTCATCCTATAGCAGAGAGAAGAATCTCATAAACCTTTCGTCTGAGCTTCTACAACTCAAGTCTCTTGCTTTTGTTTAGCTGCCTCTGAGGTATGAGTTGAGATTTTTCACGCATTTATTTTGGATCTTATTCCTGCAACCCCTACACACAACTACCCACTTAAACTACTGTTGCCTGCTCTGTCATTTCCTCTACCTCTTGATACTGAAGAAGACATGACAAATGACCCGTATTTGATAGAACGAGAAGGATCTTGTAAAAAAATGAGAAGACGGTGTCTGTCTGGATAACGTAGTAAGCCAACAAAAAAGATAGTGGAATTTCTGATCTCTGTGAGCAAAGCAAGGTTTGGCCTAGCCATGGAGGAGGCCTTTGGAGCTACTGAGATACAAGAATAAGGAAGCTAAATCACAGCTTTTGATCCATGCAAATTAAAAAGAAAGTGGAGGTGTTAGAAATATTACGCAGAAAAGGACAACAAAACTAAACCAGGTTGGAAATGAAAAAGAAACAATGTTTGAGATAGAAGGATGGTGCTGTCCAAAATGACAGAGAAAAAGCAATTCTGAAGGGTGGAGTAAAGGAATTTTAAGTTTATTAGGTTTCACGTCAAAACCAGGCAACCTTGTAGAGAATAAAAGAGTTATATGGGTACTTCACAGACACTGTTCCTTGAACAGATCTCAGCAAGTTTAATGAGCCGGTAAAGTATCTTCTGGGTGAAAAGGTGGGACATAGAGAATGAATCAGTACAGGTTTGGATCAAACACCCAAATTCCCCATGTTTGTGTTCTGATCCTGTTCCACTCACAAAACAGTAATGTTTTCATTCTGGAATTTTGAAGCTTATTGCAGCTTCAGATATCTATATTGTCATGGCTTAGGAAATCTTCAGCACTCACTGCTGAGTTTGATAACCATGTTACTTGCTGCTAACTGCTCTTGCCAATCGTGGTTGATATCTCTCTGTCCTACTCAGTAGGTTTGTCACCCGTCACGCCTGTTCGTTACACTTACTGCCAATCATACCTGCGGTCTGTCTGCTGCTTTGCTTTTTTAATCTGACTCTGCTTTTCTAGTCCGTCTCTGCTTTGGATGGATGAGCCCCTTTCTACAGAAGTGCTTGACAAGAAGGAAAATGCTGCCGAACGCGTACAGAGTCGTCCCTAGAAAGGAAGACTTGCTGGTAAGGGCTCTGCCTTTTCCAGAAAACTGCCCCAGCACCATCTTTGCTCAAATTTAGCTTATTATCTAGGCTGGAGGCTGCAACATTTGAGTAGTTTGACTTTCTTACGATAGACACAAGTGAGTTTAGCCAGTGCAATTTAACCTGTACTCACATTATCGCAATGAGAGTTTCTGCATGCTCTCAAATGTTTCAAAAGAGGCAAATACATTTTTAGTTCTGCAGACAGAATTGCAAGGAGGCTGGGGAGAAAGTCCATCTTCCTAGACTGTCTAGGTGTTGACCATTCGAGTTTCTGCCACCATGTGACTTTGGACTTCTTTGATATAGATGCTATAATCAGTGAGGCCACCAGTGGGCATTCAGGTACTCCATGTTTCTGGGAACCTCATAATCTGGTCAGATCTCCTAGCTTTTGAATGACTCGAGGTTGGGGATCCCAGGACAAACTCATCCATCCGAAGGAAGAAGAAGGATATTTAAAAATGTTGATGAGGCTGTGCTATCACTCTCAAGGGAAGTGCTCAAGAAAAACTTGTAGGGACCATACCGTACTCTTCCAACTCTTGGAAGTTCAGTTGATAATCAGTGTAGGCTGGTCCTCTTTTTTAATGGTCAAAACATATTTCATAAATGCAGTTTTACAAAATAAATGTGCCATCTGTACGGATATGATCAGTCAGACTTTGCACTTCTAACAGTGAAATATATCTCAGAAACTATAATCATGCACCATTTAACTGCAGGGATAAAAGAAGGCCCCAAAATTCAGTCACTGAAAAGCAACAGTTTTGCAAAATTGCACTTGAGAAGATTCTGGCCTTCACTCGGAATGTTTGCTGATTTTCTTGAACTGAGATACACGACAATAATAGATGGAGAACTTTAATCTTTTACCAGGTTTCTAGTCAGAGAATAAAATAGACATCATACTGTTGCTCTTTGCTTTCTTCTTCTGCTTGATGTCATAACCGTAATTGAGGAGGACCAATGTCCTCTACTTGTTTTCAGATGGAGCTTATCTTCTGTTGTATAGCAGAAAGCTTTTGGAGTGGGTTGCCTTTTTGATGCCAGGTTTGTCAAGATGATCTTGCATCATGTAGATCTGAATACTGTTTGGGGAAAACAATTTCATTTTGAAAAGTGACAGATTTTAGCTGCCTGCATCTGCATGAGCATTTTGGTATGGATTAGAAGTGCACTTCAAAAGTGAATCTCCCAATTCTCCACAGTTACCATGCTGTGATTCATATCATGGAGCAATGTCAGAGTAAATCAGCTGAATTCCTTTTGGGTGCAAATTAACCGGAAGACACACTTCTGAAGAGCAACTAAAACTCCAGTGGACAATAGGCTAGGATAGTTCAAAATAAAACCTCCTGGAAAGTGCATAGTGTAGACACTAGCTCTTCAATAGTTATTTTCTCTACAAAGCTGCTCCCTGCTGGGCTGCAGAACTTGTTAAGGTAGACATAGGCTAAAGAGCAAACACATCAAGAGAAATACTGGCAATTAAATTAGAAACAAAGCAGTAAAGTGCAGTACTGTGGTTCTAAAAGAAGACCTGGGCTTAAAACTCTCTAGCTCTTGAGAAGGTGAATGTGTGATTTGCCTCTGCTATAATCAGCAGAATAGATTATGAATTTTTCACTGAACTTCTCATGTTGTCTCTGAAGATCTCTATTAGGCTATTCTTCTACTGAACTGAATCCCTGTCACCAGTCCAGAGCAAAGGAAAAAAAAAGAATTTTACTTAAAGCTTTCACTGAACACAAAAGCACCTAGAAGTATCTCCGCTCTTCTGCTTTCAAAGTGAGTATTTCAGAACTGGGTTGATTTCTTGCTCTCAGAGTATCACAGGTAAGTGAGCACATCTCAGTAATGAATGGGGAGTGCCTTGCTTGGAGGCCACGAGTTACTTTTGAGTAAATGAAATAAATTACACAGCTGTCACTTTCTACACTTTTCAAGCCTGATAATAACCCTCATGCTTATTGTGGCATCTGACAGCACAAATCCACTGCCCTTGTCCGCAAACAAACCAGAAACTCCAGTTCTTTTAGCATGTGGCCTACCCTTGGGAGCCATAAGTGCTGAGTGCCACTTTCAGGTGATGATACTTCAAGTAGCCTGGGCACATAACCTTCCCCATTACATTGAGAAGTGGGAGAAAGCTTGCTCAGAAAGGTTCAGCTGTTCAAGAGCCTTTCTGAAGTTCTCATCTGCCACATGGTTGCTGAATATGAGGTGCACCTTTTACGGTCTTGAAATAGCCCTGAGAACAGAGGTAGCAATCCTTGGCATACCCAGACTAAAAGCATCTTCACAGGAAATTCCACAGCTCTTAACAGCCTGAAAAACTAACACTGTGCTGTCGCTTGTCTCCTTAAGACAGAAATTATTGATGAGATATGGCCTAATTAGTTTGTGTCTAACCAGAAGTTCTTATATGACTTAAATGATCTTTTTTACCTTCATCATCGCTTGTATCACTGATAAAACTCATGAGGCTATTTGAGGCACAAACTTCTATTTCCATGAAAATCAGGTAAATTACTCTGAAAATGATAGCTGCAGGATATGGTGTCTGTAATTAATTTTGTAGGAAAGTCGTACTCAAGCAGATAGTGAGTCTTCAGCAACTCAGTGTTTGCAGCTTATTTCACTCAAGCCCTATCCATGGTCATGTTAATCTTTTTATGGTGTTACTGGTACCTGCAAGTCAAACTGTACTTTTGAACAGCCCAAAACCTGATCTAGCTTTATTTACCACTTCTTTCAAGCTAGGGACAAAGTAAGAAGAGAAGTCTGCTTCAGAAAAATTAAAGCATTCTCATTTCAACAACCTGATTAAGAAAAAGATAGAGAAATGTTGTGAAGTACTGAGATTTGGCAGAACTGTGATTAGAAATTGAGTGGAAATATGTGCAGCTCAAAAGTTCAATATTTCTTGGTTGCATGCAGAATATTCACTGTCATGGCTTCTGTGCTATGGGACACTTGATAAGCAAGAGTCACTGCTAAGAAGGTAACTGTGATGTGTTGTATGCTTTTCAGTCCTTGCAATTATTCAACTTGTATGTCAATTTAGTTTAAATTGTCAGTTTAAAAAACTGACTTAATTTGATTTACTAAACAGGTTTTTAATAAAGGAGGGAGGAGAAGAGGAAAGGGAAAGGAAGAGAATCATATTTACACCTGCAACTATTCCCAAAACAACAACAACAACAAAAAGCTTTTTTGCAAATAAATGAGCATTTCATCTTTTTTTCCTGGTGAGGGGCTGTTTGGGGACCAGTCCAAGATTTCAGGCCATCAGTCTTAGAGTATATTGGCTTTCTTGATGCAAATCTACCTATGAATATTTTCATCAGTATTTGCAAAGCTTTTGCTCTTCAGTTAAGAGATATGAATTGCAAACACTAGTTGGATTTTCAGTGTATTTTGAACATCCATTGTCTATTTGTAAGCTCATCCTTTTCTCCCATAAATGTTGCAATAGATTCTACAAGTCTACATTGTGGCATCTGTTAGGATCAGTACAGATAATCCCATGTCTGTACTTATATTAGTGTGTTGAACACAACCTGAGGCACTGATTTTGTTGAACACAAGAAAGTGTGTTAATCCTGAAGCTAGGAGTCTGAAGGAGGCTGGTTTTCTTTCTAGATTCCATCTATAATTAAAATCTTACTGAGTATGATTATCTTACTCGGCATGAGTATCTTTTGTCAGCCTTCTTCAATTTCAGTTCAAATAAGTAGGAACAGTGTTCTGAGTTGAGGTGGATTGTCTGTGGTTATCTGTAAGTTATTAATTTGTTTTTAATTGGTTACTTTCTTTTTCTTTATAGTTTTAACACTCTGTCTTCTGAAGCTACGGCACCCAGTCAGACACATTTTTTCTCTGCAGGATTTTTTTTTTACCCCAGGCCATGTTCCTGTGAATCTACATTATATGCTCTTGTGAAGATGTGTTGTATTCAGTAAGCTCCTGCTAATGGTAGTCAGGACCTTCAAAGACAGCATGAGATCAAAGGGTGGTAAAGTCTATCCCTGCCAGGCACGTCTCGCATCCTCTTTGATGAGTATAGCTACCCAAGAGGAACTACATCCTTCAGATGCTGTCCCTGAGCTGACAGCCTTGTCCTTTGGTCTGTTGGAGGGCAGGGAGGGCAATACTTCTTCTCTAGAGCCACTGGAGCAATTATTTCAGGAGAACCTGGGGCTTGTGTATTCTTCCTTCACAGAAAGCCTGATCAGATCCACAACCAACTGTATACATCCTGGAATTTTTGGTTGTAATGTGGTTTTTCTTGAACATAATCTTTTGATATTCACTGCCTTGTCTTCTGGCTTCTTTGAAAAAGACCATGAGAGATGTTTTAAGGACTCTGATAATATTGTAAATAAATCATGTTGAGCTTTTAGTACCTGGAGAAGTGCTTGACAAGGAGGATGTCAGAGAAAGAGGGAACCTGAGCTTCAGTGAGGTTGCCTGTCAATGAGACATGTCTATCAATGTGGTAATAAGTAGGTATAGGGCTTGAAGGAGCCTTTGGCTTTGTTCATATTTGGCAACTTGTTCAGAATGATTTTTCATTCCAACTAGAATGAAAGGCTTCAAATTTTTCCAATTTTAGCCTGCAGGGAAGCCAAATGGGAATGATTTCTTCTGCATATATAAATATATATGCATATTCTGTATATATATAAAGATATAAATAAAAGTGTTTTACTTACCACTGTGTTTCCTGTAGAATTTCAATGACCTTAAGAGTTCAGTTTCCAAAGCAGAATTAAATTTAGATCTTTCTCTTTTTTGTCCTACACAAGATTTAAAAGTAGCTTTGGGGACAAAGCCTACACACACACACACAATTTTTGAGACATGCTCCTCAGTTGTCAGAGTTTTATTTATTATCCAGAGATTATAAAATGGTGACATTTGTGGCTTCTTTCCAAATACTGAAGTATTGCCTGACAGATATCTTAAGGCAACTCTTCATTACAGTGAAAGACTTTTCCCCAAATTCCAGCCATTTTAATTTCTTTGTGGGCAATTTTCAGTTATGCTTAACTGTCATAAGTAATGCAAGAACCTGTAATGTGTGTTAAAATACGTGTGAACGGCTGACGCATTGTTCTTCATGTCCGTAAAGCAGATTGCTCTTGAGTCTTGCATTATTGTTGTGTGAGGGTGTTGGTGCAAAGTTGTCTCTTTGTGTTTTGCGCATGGTCTTAAACACTCTGGAGATGACTGAGCATATGGTGCACCTTGGAAGGGATTCATTTGGAGGCAGATGCATAGTGTTACTCGGGATACCATGAGAGGCACCATGTTACTTGAAGCATAAAGCTGCTGTTTACTCTTGCGAGGGTGGCAGAGTTCAGCATCATCCGTAATGCAAATATATGGCCCAAGGGCTATTCCGCTGCTGCTTTGAGGCTACAACAGGATGATTCTGCATCCATTCCTCAAACCCTGAAGGGCACTGCTGAGCATTGTGTCTGCTGGGGATTTGTGCATGAGCAGAAGAATTATCTTTCTAATTCCTTGGGTGATTGCAGTAGCAGATGCAGCATTTGAGGTGTAACAGCAAATTTGCATGATGCAAATTCCTCTGATCTGGTCTGACAGTATGAAAAGTATGCTGACAGTCTGGACATTATCTTACATTTTCTATGCTGGAGTAAAACAGCAGCCAACATCGGTATTGGAGTGAACAAGTTTTCAAATTACTTATTATTTTCAAAGGAAGTGAGTGTCAGAAAATTTGGGGAGTTGGGGTGGGGGTCTTTTTGGGAGGTGAGGGGGTTAAATTGAAAAAGAGAAGGTGAAAGAGTTTCAGGTAAAATTGTATTTTCTGTCGTTACTAACCTTTGGAAAGCGTGCAATCAGTATTCTCTTGTTGTGTAGTACAAGCACCGTATTGTATAGGCACAGAAACGTTAAAAAGCAGCTTGTGTTCAACATAAGCTATAAACTTAGCTCAGATGGAGCAAATCACCAAATGTTTTATCATATTTATCTTGTCCTATGGTCTCTTCTGCCATTTGTTTTCTGCAATGACACGGTGACAAGAGGCTAAGTCTAACTAAACATGTAACACACCATTGCAGTGCTCTGTGTCTTTCTAGTCTTCCAGAAAAATGATGCTAAGAAGTCACAGCTACTATAGCGGAGTTTCTGGATAAGGGAAGGCTGTGTAGGCTGCGTATCTTAGGAGAGGAAATATCCTTTGCTTTTCAAGAAGTGCACATCTGCTGTACCTTGGTACCTTCTTCTGAAACTGGGAGAAAGGCTGCCTCTGTGTGGCACAACTGAGTTAGCAAAGCTCAGTGTTGAGAGTAGGCCAGACTAGCTGGTGTTTGGATCTTAGGTATTGTCACTGGCACGCAGGAAGCCTTAATTCCCAGTGTATCTTGGACAGAGAGCACTGGGCAGAAAGATGGCCTTCTCCTTAACTTAAGCAGGACTTTTTCAGAGTCCGGAGAAAAGACCCATTACATTTCTGGACAGAGATGCAAACAAGATACAAAGACCTTGGGTCACTGATGAGTTTTGAAACCAATGTCTAACTTCTCTTGTTTGTGTGAGGGGATATCCCAGTGTTAAACCTGAGCTTCTGGACATTGGTATGAACTTTCCAGTCATGGTGTAGGTGGAAGAAGTGGCCTGGATCATGCTCTGAAGTACGTAAGAGTGGCTGGGAAATGAACAGTGTGTGTGATAGATACGGTGTCTGAACTAATAATTTCCAGTTACTTATGATGGGAATGTTTTATCTACCTACCTACCTTGCTGACCTTGTGAAAATGAATAGAGACAAGATAACATTATTAAACCAAAGTCAAGCTAAGAAAATGTTCTCTTTCTCCTGAGCATTGGAAAAAAAAATGTGTCACAGTGCAGTTTGGGTATGTTACAATGTCTATCTTCCTAATGTCTCTCTTTTTCCCTAAAAGGTAATTGAAACAAAATTGACATGAATATGATAATGAACATGTACTGGAAAGACAGTCTCAGTCGTTGGTGTGGGAGCTCTGTGTTTGCTCTTTTCCCCGAACATGACTTAGATTCATCCCTTAGCAACCTTTTATGCATCTAGCGGATGTGAGAGAAACAAAAGATAGGTCCTGAATTCATTGATGGGCTCCCTTTACAGCAGTGCTGAGAAAACATTAGGCTGATGGAACAAACGCGGCACAATACAGAATTCTCCTTTTCATTGCCTGTGATTTTATCATAGGAAATATTGTGTTCTTGACCTGCTTTTCTGATGAGAGGGACAAGTAGGTGAATATCCTTTTTGGTGTAGAGTTCTGAGGGAGCTGCAGCTGACTGGTAATTCTGGGGATTTTAGTAATAGAACTGTAAAAATTACTAGTGACTCCTGTCATGATTGCCCATGTCAGTCAATGTAGCTTGAAATAAGTGACCACTTTCTCGTCAGGTGGTAAGAGACCATGAGTGATGCTGTTTTCTTCTTCCCAGTGCTAGCAAATCCAAACCTGTTAACTTCCATCTTTCTGCCATGCTTCTTTGCTTAGTGCTTTTACAGATTATATTGTCGAGAAACTACATCATCTCAGCTGCCCTGATGCTTCCCCTGTTCACCCTGTTCTGCATAGCCGCAATTAAACCAGTTTTACCCCTGTGCTTACTTCACAACTTTTTCTACTCTGACAATTTTTATGCCTGAAGACTGTGTTTGTGCACAGAGGTGTTGTCACTGTTAAGTTTAGACACTGCCTATCTTGTTCAGGCTAGACCATTCTACCACTTACACACTTCTGCATGTTTATAATTTCTGTCTAATTCTTCCTCTCCTGAAGAGGATCATAAACTTTTTTGATCTTTTAGAAAAATATGTATATTTGTATTCCATTTTGTTAAAATTATGTTGCTAATATTGCATTCAAACATTAAAAAACCAATAAACATCCCTCTAAGTTGTGAAACACACAAGAACTGTGTGAGGTAAGTTCTACTATGACTTTCCAAAGAAATAATATCCAGTGGGTTATTGTCAGCCAGCTGTGAAAACTGAAGCCTTACACCTCAGCCTCTGAAGAGATCATACAAAGGGAAAGACCAAAGGTAGGATGAACTGAATGTTTAATCAGAAAATTGAATGAGAGGGCCATTTGGGAGAAATCTGGAGTCAATACAGGGTGAGAAGTTGGAAGATAATGTCTGAAAAATTCGGTTTTGTAGATCTTGGAAATGCCACAACCAGCCTTCGCAAACCTACTCAGTTAAGAGTATTTCAACCTTTTCATACAACCACAGTTTATGGAAAATGAAATCCTTGCCTCCACTGCTTCTCCAGTACAAGGCATGCCTTTTAACCCACTTAAATTACATACGCACATAAACCCTACTTAACCCTCTCAGAATTACTAACACTTCTTGGTAATTGTTTTTTCTCTTACCGCTTTTATATCTGGAGATAGAACATTATCTACGTATTTAGAAACGGTGCTTTCAAACAGGGTACAGTACAAAAGCAGCATTGCCCTCTGAATGAACACTTGCTTATGTTCATTTCCTGATTAGTCTCTTTTCCTTTGTATCTGAGACTAATGAAGGTGGCCAGGGGTTTCATGGCTGAGACAGTTATCAGCATCCACAGTGATGTCTGCCGCTTGTTTTATATGTTAATCTGAGGAAGTTCCCTTAATGAGTATGGAAACTCAAGGATCTTGATGGAAAACAAACATTTACATCTTGAACTTAACACTAAAGCCAATTTGGTCCCAAAATGGCATCCATAGAAATTCCTTTGTCTTTTTAGAAAAGTAAAACTCTTTGCATCCAAAGGTTGGAATAAATTATGACTAGAACTTTTATGTATGTGAAAACATCATGTCTGGGTGTGTGTATGTGTACACGTTAATAAAATAGTATGAAATCAGTCCCTACCTTCCTCCCACATTATTTAGAGTTTTCAGGGGAAAAAAAATAATCTATTGATCTATGGTTATATACCTTCTAGGTATCCATCTAGTCAAACTGTCATTGCTTTTGCTAAGGCCTGTAATGTTAATTGACAGACTCACACGCAGTGCATTGTTTGGTGACTTTTCCATGAGTATTACAATTATTATCATTGTTTTCTTTCTAGAGTAAGGAATATGTTTGCTTTCCATGATGAAGTTAAGTCTAAGGGTACAAAATTTCACACTGCTTTTAACAGCTTCATAAAATTAGATCCTAAACCTTTCTGGACTTTGTCATTAGATTAAATACAGTCTCTTTCACACTGAGAACATGGACACAATGCAGGAATTTTTGAACTAAGGCAAGAGTGATTCTTTATGATCTGATTAATTTCTTTTACTTTTTTGCCTTAATTAAAGGTAGAAAAATCTGTCATATGTCCAAAAATGTCTTCTGTCTCTTCTGAAACAACTACTACATGTTCCTTACAAGCCTATAAAATTGTCATTGGTATTCTAACCTTTTTTTCCTGCTATTTTTAGAATACCTTGCCCATCCATTTTAAACTAATTTTTAATACATATTGTAACTCTACCTTTTACTGACTTCTATGAAATTCACCTATTTTCTACTATTATACTGTTGCCTTTCCTTTTCTCTAAATAGGGACATTTACTGCTGATGGTAAATATTCCCACTTTCATTGAATAGTGAGTTCTGTAAAACTACCGTAATGTATCATATTCTAGATATTGGTAGCAAGGGGGAATGTTGGTATTTGAGGCTTCTATCTGTCACTTCCTAAATTAGGACAATACACCTCCATCAAATGCCTCCATTTCCTCCTATTCTTTTCTGCTGATCTTAATTTTTACCTTTTCCATTTTCTCTTCACTTATTTCCCACTATTACTGTTCTTTCCTGTGATGCTTTTTCCATCCTTCCTCTTCTTTTGTTTTCATTTTCCTGACTTGCTTCTAATGGCAAGTTTTAATCCATGTTTGCTCTTACCAAAGTCTCTTTAGATTACTCCATTGCAGTTAAACGTCATTCCCACCCAAAGACAGGAGAAGGAACTCAGGTTCCTTCCTTGCAGTAACTGTTTCTGAGGACTGTGTGCTGCTTTGACTTGTGTTTTCTTGTGGTTGGGGTTGTTTGGGGGTTTCTTAAACACAAAAAATTGTGTTTTCAACCTCCTGGTTGAGGTATTTTGGGCTAGAGAGACTGTCCGACTCAAAATTCTGTGTAAAAAAATCACTCTAAACCCCATCTTTAATGACAGTACTCTTCATAATCTTCTGAAGGATAAGGAAATTTTCTTGTCTATTTTTCTGCTGCTGTTTGGAACAAGAATTTCCATTCTGTGCAATTATTCATGTGGATTCCCTAGTTATTTAATGTCTATCTGTACTTTTCAGTAAAATATTTTTTGTAGTCCCAGCCACTTTCTATTTTAATCCTTTTTTCTATAAAATATCTACATAATATATAAAAAATATAGGTTTTTTTTCAGATAGCACTTTTTAATGACAAGTAAAGAAAAAGCAAACTCTTTAAAATATAGAAACTGTTCAAAAGTCAAAGGTAATTTAAAATGAAGGCTCCTTAGATAGCAGCCAGTGGTTCAGACACAAGCACAGGGAAATTTTGAAGATGTCATGCCAGGAAGAAGGAAATGTAAAAGGAAGTAACAATCATAGTTATTATGCTCTTGCGTTTGAGCCTGTATATATCAACATCCTGGCCACAAGGAAAACTCTAGCTTAATGTTTTAAATACTTATGATTTTCTTCAACATAGCAAACATTAAACACCAACAGCTTTTTATTGCCAACATTTTGGTCTTCACACTGAACTCCTGAGCATCTTTCTTGATGTTCATGATGTACTCTGGAGGACATCTGTAACATCTGGAATCACCAGATGTTATGCACTTCATGATTCAAAGTGCCATTTTGGAATTTTTTTCTCAACTTTGGCAATTTCAGTCAAGTAGATTCTGAGATTACCCATTGCATATTGTCTTTTTGGGTACATGGAGTTGCCTTTGCTCTTTGTTAGTGTGAAAGATCCTTTTTTCCAACAATAAACATGCTCACTTCCGATGAAAACACTTTTTTTTTTAATTAATTAAGTCTCTTACTTCATGTTTGGACCCTATTATCATGTTCTTTTCTCTTCTGTTCCTTTTCTTTTTCCCTGTTTGTTTGAAGGGCTCAGGAAGAAGAGGCTTTCCATCCTGTGCCTTCCCAAGTAGAGCTTTTATCATCCTTTCTATTGAAAAATTATCTTTGAAGTCCTGAGACTACTTCCTTTCATTTGTAATAAATACTCCTTATTAAGGTCCTTCTTTTTCTGTTGCTCACAACAACATTGTCAACAAGGGTACAAATTGTACAGAACATGGAAAACAGGGAGGCTTTGCCTTTGTTCCATGTATGTATAGAATTTATTTCATAGGGACTTACTAAAGCTGAGGGGAGAGGGGAAAACATTTCTCCGATGCTATGGCACCCATTAAAAGCAATTAACCTTACTGGCCATGGTTATACTGCTGTCTCTGATGGATGAAAATAGATTTTTAGTTTGAGAAAAATCTGAGGGAGGCAAAAGCTGTGGATGGAGAGCCCATGGGTTTGTGTGAACATAAAGGATCACATGAAAGGTCAAGTGAAAGCAAATGGAAAGAGAGAGTCAAGGAGGCCTCTGAGTCCAAAGTCTGGATAAACAGCATTCTTTCACCTACCTCTACAGGTGTTTTTGAATGAACAAATACTGAAATGACAAAACACAATTTCAGTCATCACTGAAATATCAGCAACATCCATAAGCACTAGGTTTTGCACCAGAGTGCTCAGGCTAACAGGGGATACCCAAGGAGGACTCCTGGGCATGGCTTTTCCTTCTCCTTAAGTACTGATGCACCTTCACCTTTTTACCTGTGGAGACATCTTTCAGTGGTGCCATCAGGACAATGTTCATTGCTTTGTATCATTAAGATTATGTAGCCCCTGTGTCTTTTCATCACTTTGCCATGGGGATACCATGCTTTTAGAATGATCCCTTCTTTGCACAGTTTCTTTACCATAGGTGACTGACATGTTGTAAGCACAGAAATCTGACACATTCATGAAGGCAGGTCAGAGATTCTTTCTCCCAGCACATGGGAACTAGTTTAAGGTGTACCTCACAGGTGGTTTCCCCACATGGGTGGTTTTCCCACACCCTTTGCAGACTATAGGCAGGAGTAAGGCAGACATGTAGCCTCTAAGCAGCATTTCACTGAAGATAAAGCAGAGGTTTAAGCACCTGGAGTAGGCTCCTGCATAAATGTGTAAACTCTTCTGTGAGTCTTGACCAGCAACATTCAACAGTGACCCCATCCACTCCTCACCTGATATAATTTACGGTGAGGATACAGCTCCTCATGCTCTACCATTCATTTTATCACTTCCAAGTTCAGCATGCATTTTATCACTGTTGAATTCCATGTTAGACTTCTCCCATGGGGAAGATCAAAAAAAGTCAGATGTTTTCACATGTGACCTATTCATTGATTTCTTTATGCACATATAGAAAAATATACATAAGTGCTAGAGGTTATGGTATCTGATGCTGTACTCACTGTTACTGATTCTTCAGCTAAACTCAAGAAATCACAGGAAAATTTTAGGTACTGTACTCATTCCTTTTACTTCCTGCTGTCAGGGTAGACTGCTGCCTACAGAATTTTTAAGCATTTTAAGAAATAATAGGCACAAAATTGAGCAATGAACCCATTTATCAATTTTGCTTTGTTTTTAACTTTTTATCATTCCTTCTTTATTACTAAGGTTTATTAAAGTTGTTGTCTATTTTCAAGGCATATTAAATGCACAGAATACGATCTTGATTTTTCTTTTAATTTCAACTTCATGTTGTTTCCTTACATGGCCTAGAAAATAGTGTTTCACTTCTTATTTTTCCTTCCTCCTAATCTTAATAAGCATTCTGATCAGTTAGTGTTAAAAAAATATTCTCAAGCTGTCTTTAGTGCAACTAAATCCCTCAGACTAAAATTCCTAAAAGCAAATGTTTTTTTATTGATTTTTTTTTTTTTTTGGCACTGTATCTTTCAAAAATTCTTCTTGCATTAGCAAAAGAGGGATTTACAATGATCCTCTAGTTTCTAGTGTTGAGAAGTCAATGAAGAGAAAGTATGAATAGCCCTTGATCTAATAAGCAGTTGCCAATATTTCAAAATGTCAGTTTATTCAGCTGACCTTTTTACATCCTTAAAGGGTGACAAAAGTAATAGTAACAGAATCTATCTGGTGTGAAATATGTCCATTTCAGTACAAAAGGCTGAAAGACAGATGCTTGTTAAGTAAAATTATCATGTACATGCAAATGCACTTTGAATTCCTAACAACGCTGAGAATAAAATGTAGCAGATTGAATCTTGATTATGTTTTGTGTGATACATAAATGCATCATGTCAGCTTTTATTGTTAACAGATGTCTGCATCTGGGTCTTGTTTTTTCTTAAGATGTTGTAGTAATTGCCTGGAACTGCGGTTGTCCATCTCTTGGGTAGTTCTCTATGTAGATCTTAATGCTCTTTCTGAATGCAAGGCAGCAGATATTCATGAGCACAGTTGCCTACTTTTTCTGAGATAATTGATTTGTGGTGAGTCTTGTACTAAGTCAGCCTAACACGGTGGTGGTTTATATTGCTCATGGAATAAGAGTTCTTTTACATTGATGACACAATTCCATCTTTCCTTGGGATGTCTCATAATTTAAACAGCTATGGTTAATACCAAAGCCATGATTTCACATCAAGAATGGAGAAGCTACCCGATGGGAAAACAAGCAGCAACAAATAACCATGGACAGAAGTTTCCTGATCTGTTAATTTATGTGATTTCCAATGGGGCTTTACTGGTGAGACAGGCTCTGCAGAGCAGGGAGGGAAGAGACAGGACAGTGGTTTGTCCATTTCCACTGTGTGGTGGCTCTGAGCTGGAAGCACCGTTGGACTTCATGGGCTATTGCTATGCTACTCCGAATCAAGAGTAACAGCCACTCTTTATATTGGCATTACTCCCTGTGTCTGATGATGTCAAAAAAACTGTTTAAGAACCTGTAGTCTCATCTAGTATGCTCGCTAATGCAACCAGTAAGTCACTCTCCACATGTCTTTTTTTTCCCCATCAGAGGCAGACTGTACTGGTGAGAAAGTACTAACAAGTTTGTTCAATCTCTTCCTTACAGTGTAACCAACTGAAAATAAAATTGGTGAAAAGTTTTTGTTTTACTTGCTTGCTCCAGTTTCTGGTGTCTGTTCACAAAGTGCTCTTTGGCAAGACATTGACCAGCTGCTTTTGTTGGGTTGCAATACCCAAGCCAAACATGCTCTAAAACTTTGATGGTCAAAGTACTCAGTGGTGTTGATTCTTGATTCCTGTGCTACACCTCCTGGACCTAATCCTTCTGCTGTCTTTTCACAGAAATGAGATCATCTTATCCTGCTGCTTTCACTCGTGAGACAGAGTCATGGTTTGTTAAAAACAAGTCATTTCCAAAGCTCCAACTATGTTGGGGGCTGTCTACTTACGTTTGATTCGAGCGGGACGTGTCATCCCTGAGGAACACTGCTCATAAGCAGTTACCAGTCAGACTTTGAACTATTGACAGCTGCCTTTTCAGCCTACTGATCTGGCCACTTTTTCAGCCACCTGGAAGTCCATCCAATTTGGTTAGAAGAACACTGTGGAAGAAAGAAAGAAAAGAGAGATCACTTACCTCATACAGAAAAGTGGATCTTCTCTGTGCTTGAACTTATTTAGGCTCACAGTTGTCTCCTATGTACTTTAATCCAAAGAAGTACAAAAAAGAAAGGGGCTAATTTTCTTCAGCCTTGTGTGCGTTATTCTTAGAGGCTGATATTCTGCAACCAGAATTTCCCTGCCAAAAACTTTGGGGAGTTTCTGTCTCAAATCTGGAGTTTCCAGCAACAGGGATACTGCCCCAAGTGCAAAGAGTTTTCTGAAAAAAAGCCCTTCTCCATGTCTTTATGCCAGCAGTGCAGCAGTATAATGATAATTCATAAACTGCCTTCCAGCTTTGTGGAAGGCTGTTCTCCTACTTCATGGACTTCGGCTATAAAAGATGTTATCAAAACTAATTTACAAAAAAAACTTAGCTGACACAAGGCACACTCTTCCTCCCAGTGTCTGACTTGCTGTATTAAACAGCACGTTGGATAAAAGTATTTTCAAGGTTGGGTTGCCGTTGTTGCTAGGTTACCAGCCTGATGCAGAAGTTTGCATGCATATTCACATTATTGCCTCAATTGATTTTCCCAAAAAACCCCATAAAGACCTTATAAAATATAAAGTTCTGCAGACAGTGTATTTTCTTTTGATTGCAAATGGAATTATGCCATGAAAATCAGATAGCGTAACCTGGAATGTGTCTGAGCTGTTTTCCTTCACTCTAGTAGTGACATAGGCTGCAATGCCTTGTGTCCCAAAAACACGCACACGACTGCCTGATAGAGCAGCCAGGCTGTTGGTGGACAGTAGTCACAAAGGTAGCAGTTCTCCCATGTTATCATCGGACAGGAAGACAACCTTGGAAAAGAAAACATATTCCTATTTGTAATTTGTCTTCCAGGGCTATCAAAACTAAACATTGGTGAGAAGCACGCAATGTGGGCACTAACCCATACTATTAAATTTTTAGCGTGATCCCTGGCATAGTTTTGTCCGTGCTGACTAGCTCTCCTCCTGACAATGACTGGGCACAATTCGGTGCTAGCCCATGCAAAGTGTATTCTCAACAGGTAGATTAGACATATGGCCACCTAGTTCCCATATTAGGAAATGAGGTTAACAGTGTGGAGCTGAGCTGTGCTGTTCCACTTGGCCAGAAAATAGCCCTTAAGGCAGTATAAGCATAGTAAAAGATTCTGTGTATCACAACTGGTATTTATGTATCCTTTTAAATTTTTTATTGCTTCATTCATACACATTTTCATATACATGGTTAAGAAATGTTATAGAGGTTTACGACTTTGTAAAAAATTAACACATTCATAATATAAAAGCATTTCCTCATAATGGTTCTTAGACTCCAAAGATCATCTTCTCCTTATAATGATAAGCCTTTGAGAATCAAGTTGTGTTCAAGGTGATTACCTCAACTTTCAGCAGAAAGGAGGCTGAGGGGGCATTGGTGCAAGGCACGACAGTTCACTCACCAGGTGATTATATTGCTGAAGCTTGAAGAGGCATTTGGCCTAATAATGTTTTTAGGTCACATTATTCTGACTTGAGGAACTTCAAACTTCTCTGACTGTGAGAGAGCTCTGGCTTTCCTTGGGAGTCTGCTAGCAGATCTGCAAGTCAGAGACTTCAGTGACTGCTCTGTCCTTTTCTCATTAGGTGCAGACTCACCGCTTCTTCAGTGGCAATGAGTCAGAGAAATGAAGGAAATCTCTCTTCAGTTCCTGAACTGCTTGAAAAGGTACCTCTTTGCTTCCACACGTACTCATACAACAGCAGCTTTGAAAATAATTCATGTATGCTGCTGTTACATATGGACACCTTATCCTACATATGTTGCATATTCCTACCTTGGTATTTGGTTTGTATGAGTCGCAAACCTGGTGTGAGTATTGGTTTCTGTATTTTTCACACCTGCTGATATACGACCTGCAGTTTAACTACAGCCGTCACTTCAATTATAATTTACAGTCATATTTTCACTTTCTGCCCTGCAGCGAATGGAACTGTGGTTGGGCTGACCCTGGCTGGAGGCCAGGTGCCCCCCAAAGCGGCTCTGTCACTGCCCTCCTCAGCTGCACAGGGGAGAGAAAATACAACGAAAGGCTCGTGGGTCCAGATAGGGACAGGGAAATCACTCATGTGCCCACTGTCATGGGCAAAACAGACTCGACTTGGGGAAATTACCTTAGTTTATTACCAATGAAATCAGAATCAAGGAATGAGAAATAAAACCAAATCCTAAAATCACCTTCCCCTACCCCTCCCTTCCTCCTGGGCTCAACTTCACTCCTGAATTCTCCTGNCTTGGAGCCGGCTGGCATTGGCTCTATCAGACACAGGGGAAGCTTCTAGCAGCTTCTCACAGAAGCCACCCCTGTAGCCCTCCCACTACCAAAACCTCGCCACACAAACCAAATACATACAAAATCTTTTCTATCCAAGCACATAATAAAACATGTTTTATATCTTTGTCATGTCTGGCTATTGCTGTATATAACTGTCACTTCCTTTCTTGTAATGCTTTTAAGCAGTGTCTGCTTTTTCCCATGTGCCAGACTTACAGGATCACATCTCCTGAGGTGAACAGCGCATCGTGGAAACAAGAAAACTGCTTTGCTTATGAAATGGTGAATATGGCTGTTAAGACATCAAAATCTGCAGCAGAAGTACCAAAATCATGTAAACCAGTTGGCTAAATCAGATTTCCATTCTAAATGAGTCAAGCTTAGCTAAAGACACATATTTTTTATATATTCTATGAAGATTAAATAATATTGCTACAGCCTGAGATGGATTTTTTCCTGGTGTACACTGCCATAACCACTAGTCATTTATCTTAATGCAGTTATTTACTTAAAAAAAAGATGCACTTGCTCATGTCATTTTGAATATTGAGTTCAGGTCTGAATTCATTAGGCCACAGGAAAAACTGTGAAGTATGTAATGGCTACTGTACTTAAAATGATGTATTCTTTTCTCATTCTCAGCTTTCATCTCTTACCTGCTATTTGATGTCGTTAACAGAAATATGGTGCCCGTCATCCTTCAAGACTCTGTTGCACAGAATTACAGAGAGATGCCTGGATCTCCTCAGCAGGGTGCACCAATTAATAGGGCAAGATATTTTGTGCAAATGTCTGACACTGCTCATCAAACATTGAGTTGACAATTAAAAAAAAGATAAACAGTACCCATAGGTATTAACAGAATTGTAGTTTATTCATGAGTATTAATGCGTTGTCCTCTGCCAAGACTAAGTCTACATTTTTTCTTCACTCAACATGATTTCTCCAAGTGTCATTGTTCAGCTATTTCACCTTCCACAGGAGACATTTTCAGAAGCTGAAATGCTTAACAGCTAGTCTCCACAAGCAATATTTGGTATTTGCAGCTGCAAGCCTGCATTACAATTCTGTAATATCGCCCACCTGGTGATTCAGTGAGAATCAGAAGAAGAAACTATAAAGGCTTGCTTATGTGTTTATTTATTTATTTACTTTTTTAATTTTGCTTTGCTACAGAGGACAGCTAATAAGTAAAATAATTTCCAACACAGGCACTTTCCATAGAAATTTCACCTATCGTTTAAGAAAATTGTTTTCTCAATACTGTGTTGTTCTGAATAAAAAATGAGACACAGAGTTAGATGTACGTTAATAGGAGATCTAGGGAGGTATATTCAGGTGTGAACATCCTATTCTTCAAAAAAGTGCAAAAGAAAGAGTGTTTGCCTCTTAATATATCTTAATTTTTAAGTGAAATGATGTTTGCTGATTTGTGGAAAAGGTAAAAGGTTGGAGCTGTGGTTTCCTCCTGCCATGCCAGACACTCTTCCTGCAGGTGCTTCCATATTTATCTTTGCTCTTTAACTTCTTTCCTCTTACAAGCCAAGACAGAAAAAAAGCCAATGAATGGTTGCTCAGATCTTGTTGTAGTTAGGTCTAACCCTGTGTAGGGTGACACCTGGAGAAAGCATCAGTGTTGCAGCCAGCACTGAGAGTTAGAAGGGAACGAGTCCGCAGGATGAGTTACAGGTGGCGGCAGGTGTTGGGATGGGGCTATGCTTCATGCTCCTCCTTCAGAAATGATGTCTGCTGCTCTGCACGTCCTTCATTCTGTCTGTGTGGGACCCCTATCTTCGCCGTGGCAGCTCCCACAGAAGACAAAGATGCTCCTTCCGTATGTCAGAACAGCCCAGTCTAAAAGTCAGGATGTTTCCTCCTATTTAAGTCACTGTGTGCTCTGGCGTGGATGTGCAACCTCACCATGGCATTAACTAGCCACTGATTTCCTTTCCTCATGCTTTAAAGGCTTCTTTTCCTTCCTTCACATCATAATCCTTATCTATACTTTCTTTTTTAATAAGCTGGCTTCTGGGGCTAAAAACAAACATATAACATGAAATGGAAACCACCACAAAAGCAAAGCTTCCAAGCCATAATGTTTTCATGGGCTCAGTCTCGCTTGCTGTGTCTTTTTGCCAGAGGATACGGCACAACTTTTCCACTGACAACCCACCTTGCAGAAAAGATGGAGGATGCTAACAAAGCTCCTACCTTCTTTCTCACTGAGCCACCTCTGTGCTTGGCTGGTCTGGGTCAGGACGTGAGTCACAGAGCCTAAGGCCACCCTGTGCTGCCTTCAAACCCTTCTCTGGTGAAGAAAAAAAAAAGAAAGAAAGAAAGAAAGAAAGAAAAAAATCCATAATATTGTCTCTGCTGTTTCTCACAGTCTTCTTGCTTCTTTGTGCCTTCTGTGATTCCAGGCCCATGCCCCTGTCCCAACCCTTACCTCTCGCTGCTCTGGCTCCTCTCATCTCACCATGCAGTGACCCAGGATCTGCTCTTCCAGCTGCTCAGGCACTTAGTGCCTCACCAAAATCTTCCCCTAATTCTCTCAGGATCTGAGGGGAGTGTTGGGGGCGGGGGGGGGGAGGCGGTCATAGCAGGTTGGGCTGCCTTAGCGAGCATGGTTTTCCCTCCTCTTTGTGGAATAAGGTAAGAGCCCCTGAAGAAGCTCATTTTATGCGAAAACCAACTTCTGCAGCTCTGTTGTGGGCTGCACAAAGCCTTTCCCATTCCCCCATGAGCCCTCAGCCAGGTTCTGTCCCTCCAGACTGTCTATCCCACACCGTGACCTGCTCCTCAATGACCATAAAGCTGCTTTTACCAGGAACAAACGCCTTCTCAGATGTAGCTGGTTATCCCGTCAGTGATCAGCTCGCACGTCTGTCATAGAGGGCCAGAAGTTACACGGGCCAGATGCAGGGTGTTTGATAGAAGCTGCTCCCTCTGATTTCCCAGTATTTTCCAGGATGTAGGCACTGATGTGCCTCCTCAAGAGGGGACATTGCTGGAGAGACGTGTATGATCTTGGGGAGAAAGTCGTGTCATCTCTTGTCTTTGAAGTATCAGCATGGAGCCTCTCACAAAGAAAACATAATAGATGCCTTACATCTAGTTTGCCACTGGCTCTGGTTACTAGACTGACAGTAGAAAGCTTTTTCATTTCTTTGAGAAAATCTATTTTTTTCCTTTTTCCTGCTGAAAGCAGTTTCATTATCAACCCAAAGGTACTTCAAAGGCAGAAATGCAGCCCTGGGAGTCAAAGCTGGCTCTGAACATGCACTTTCCATTTGACATTAGCATTTTTTGGTCAATTTGATATTTTACTTTATTTTATTTTGTATTTTATTTTGTATTTTATTTTATTTTATTTTATTTATTGTCTTTCGGAAAACAGCTTTTACAAATGATCCTTTTCTTTTGCCCTTTTCTTCCTTTGGCTCACTGAACCAGTGGATCAATGTAAGAGCCAGTATATTATAAATGCCATTCTTCCAGATCAGCTTGGGTCGAGTGTAGATTATTTTTGTGGCAGCAGTGACTGGGTGTTTTGGGCAAGCCTGTAGATATGTGGGATACAGCATGTGAGAAAGAATGAGACAGAACTGCTGGGGGGGGTGTGGAGAGCAAGGTGGGCAATCATGCTAATTCTAACTTTGACAATGGCCATTTCTGTGCCCTGAGGAATTTTCCACAATTTCTTCCCTCATCTGTAAAGTGAAGACAGAAGAGAAAGCTTTGTCTCACAAACCTCCTCTTGAGCCAGCATCCTCAGCCACCAAAAAGCAGCAGATGCAGAGTAAAACCTGGCGGCAGTGTGTGCAACACTTGCTCTTTCCAGAGGCTTGTATCTAGCAAGAATCATCTCAGATGTTTGTTATCGATCACTCTCCGCAAAGTCCAAACTCCATTGCCACGCAGTTCTCAGTGTAAGAGTTCATGTTTTTTTTTGGCTAGGGTCTAAATGAGCCTCTCCGCAATGTTTATTCCTGTTCTGCTCCTCCCTGCAACTCACTTTAAATCTTTCCCATTGTCTTTTCATCTGACCTCATGGTTATTTTTCACTGTTCTCATCCTGAACTACTACTCTTCAGCTCTTGTTTGATTGTCATTCAGCTTCTCCTCTTCTTCACCAGTATATTTTTTCTTCCAGTTTCCCAATTAACAGTCTCCAACTTTCCCTGTTAGAGGAGGATGACAGAGCCTGTGCTAAGCTAAACCACTGAGATTTTTGCTTTGTCAGTATGCAGTGACAAGGGTAACTTTTTCCCAAAGGCAATTCGGTTTCTCAGAACACCAGTGGGCTGTTGAATCGATATATTCAGTTAGATATTTTCACTTTTAAAGTGTGGCTCCCAACAGAGATGTGCTAACAGGGTCAGTAAACTTCAAGTGCCTTGAATTCATGGTGGGAAAGAAGGGTGAACCATCTGAAAACTGAGCATGGGGTGAAAACATGCTGGGTTTACTGGGGTTTTTTGGTGTGGGTTTTTTTGGTTTGGTTGGTTGGGGGGGG
>VXBL01004069.1:111503-126630 GCA_013400195.1 Aramus guarauna | reverse complement strand
GGGGGGGGGGGGGGGGGGTTGTGAGAAGCTTTGTACTACTGCCCAGGACTATTATTAATTAGTAATCTAAAAAAGCTATCAGACGTGACAGGGAGAACCAGTTAAATTTTAAAAGTGCTGGGAGTTGTTATTATTGGATTCAGCGTGCTGTACAACTGGATTGAACAATGAAGCATGAAACCCATTACAGCACATTGGAAAGTTTCAAAAGGAACTGATGAAAAATAAAAGTACTGGAAGAAAATCCGCAGTGTAATTTTACAGGTGACGACTTCTGACTGTCTGCAAGGTTGTCCTCAAGCTTTCTAACAAGTAAAGAAGAGGATTCCAGGAAGGAGACAAACGTTTTATAGATCTGCAACCATGTCTAAACACTGCCTGGTGACCAGAGAATTTGAAATGAAGGTTCATGGGAGAATTATGTTCCTGCTTTTAAGAACCTAGTCTCTTTGGTTCACTGTCTCCTATGTATAAATGTATGTATTTATCTATATATAGAACCTTGGAAAAAAAGTAGATTTCTCTTTCACTGATAACTTTTCTAGGAAGAAGAGATCCAGGAAAGTGTAGTAATGCTTGGACTTGCTCTATTGCCATGTGGAAGCCGATATTCCTTATCTACTGAGACATGAAATCCCATGGTTGATTGCTTGGATCAGTATACAAACCAAACTACTTTCCTAGCAGGACTGAGAGAAGCATCTTATAGCTTGATTTCAAGACCTCCCAAGGGATATGAAGAGGGGTACCCATCATTCTCATTAGCAACTTCTGAAAAGATAATTTTACAGAGACCCCAGAGAAACCACAGCTTCATTCCTGGAGGAGAACAGGTTCCACTCATAACAGAGTTGTACATAACTTCGTAACTGAATTGTGCACTTATCCCTGTATGCCAGTTAGGGAAAAGGCTTACATGAGAGAGATAATTTTGGAGACAAATTTTGTATCAGTATTTATTGCCTTTTTGCAGGCCCTGTGATATTATATCCACATTGTGTTTTCCCATCCCTGGAAACATTCAAGGTCAGGTTGGATGAGGCTTTGAGCAACCTGATTTAGTTGAAGCTGTCCCTGCTCGTAGAAAGGCAGTTGGACTAGATGACCTTTAAAAGTCCCTTCCAGCACAAACCATTCTATGATTCTGTGATTGTTAAGGATAGATAAAGCCTTTGGTAGTAGGAATTTAGTGACCACGTGCTCTGGAAAGAGGGTACATTATCCCACTATTTGAAGATGATCTTTCAGAAACTACCTGTGGGAGATCATTGATGGAGCAAATTACTTTGAAAGAGTGTGATTGTTTTGAGTCTGTACTTTCTTGTGCTGAATGAGGACGAGACCAAGCACCCTGTACCCACCAAACCTGTGAATGGTCTAGATAGATACCTTGGGAGAACTCCTAGGTATGGATGCATATGAGGAAATGAGGCATATAGCATTTTGCTTACTCTTGAGACAAAAAGGGGGAAACTTGCTATGTGGACTTGTTTATCCGAAGGGCTTGTGCGCAAGGACAACTGCTGGAAGAACTATGGCACATGCAGTAAGCAAAGAAATCAGGCTACAACAGGGATCAGCAAGATGGTATGTGTCCAGAGTGGCCTTTATTCTTATAGTTCTTATTTACCAAGAACTGAATGTAGTTCTTATTTATAAATAACTGAAGGGGTTTGTTACAAAAATGTTTGTGCAATCTGTTCATTTCCCTTTAAAATAGTGGAGATGCCCTTCTTCTGGTCTCAATTCCATAAAGAGTAGAACTGATGTACATTCAAGTTTCAATACATGAACCATTCTCAAAAAGCCTAAGATTAAATTGCTAGCCAAATTCTGAAGCAGAGATTCAAAGGTTGCTCCTGGTATTCAGTGGTTTTAAGGCCTGAGGCAGGGTGTGTGTGTGTGTGCATTAGCATCTTCTAGTATGTCCCCTTGTGCAAAGTGGGTCACATCATTTTACCCAGTGCTAGGAATTTTTATAAGGCTTTGAAAAATGAAACTCAGATTTCAAAATTGCAAAGAAAAAATGCCTATAAAAGCATCTATGATATTTCTGCCTATTACTTTAAGAAAATGATGGTCTGCAAATGGACTGCACATAGCAGAGGGGTTCTTGAGGACGAGGGAACTGGCAGGTTTGGAATTGGAGCCTTTAGCTTTGAAAGACAAGAGAATGGACTTGTGGGGAACTCCTGGTCTAATGACACACCGGCCAGTCACAGAGGTAGATGGAATGTACTTTTGCAAAGGGCACTGCTGTTACAGTACTCCCCATACTTTTCTATCTCTGTTTCTTTCCTTCTCAGTAATGCACAGGAAATGGGTGAAGTAAGAGGTGCATTTTACATAAAATAACATAGAATAGTTTGTGTCATTAGCTGAGAGGATCTGGATCCTCCTCTTGAAATGCATGCGTTGGTGTGGTGTGCAGGCAGGGATGGCAGGTTCACCACAAAAATGACCAACAAATGGGAATGTTCCATCAACCCTTGGTTGGGTCAAGGTGAAAAGGTCAAAAGGAGGAGGAAGGAAGAGGAGGGAGGAAGGAAAAGAAGTGCTGGTGACAGTATACTTCAGTGGTGTGTTTATGGTCTGGGCACAAGCACACAGTTTCTGTAGGTGAAGGAGAAGGTGACAGTGAGTTCACCTGGTAAAGCAGCTAATTCCTGAACTGGTGGCATCTGTCATTGCACCCAGCTGCAGAAAGACGCTGGGCTGGGCTAGCTGAGGAGGAGCACTATGGAAATTGGTTTTGCCTAAGGTACAAGCTGTGCTGTGCTTGTCAAGCTGTGCTTGTCAAGAAAAGGCAAGATTCATAGACACTCTGTGCTGTGCTCAGCAGTGAAGTTGTCACAGAGTAATTCCCACTGCACGCTGACCTCTCTTTCTGCGTCACCCTTTCCAGCCCTGTTTCTCCATAACACACAAAAGGAGAAGACAACATAGAAGCATTAGATCTTGCATTATTACGGAAGCATGACTGTTAGGCAGATTCAAATATGAAATAAACCCCATTTCATAAGCAAGAGAGATAAAATTGGCTGAATGGCATTTAGGAGAGGTGGAGCACGGAGAGCTGGTGCTGAGCATGGCCGAGAAAGTGAGCCAGCAGTATTTTGCAGTGGCTTAGTGTGACCTGTGCATTTGGCCAAATCCTCTGTAGGTGGTAGGAGCTAGCTTGAACATCACATTTAAATTCATTCTATGCAAACTTATACCCCTTTCTTAATTTATGTATTCTCTGTCTCTCTTTTCATCCCTCTTAACACTGACTGTCAAATCTTCATGTTGCCAGTGGCTTCAGTTCTGCAGTGATAGCATCTCAGTGGTTTGTTACAGCTGAATTCATATTCTATAGAGCATTTTCCCCAGGTCCATCTGGATCCTGCTGTGATCCACAGGCTGGCTGCCCATTTTCTGAAAAGTCTGAGTTTGTAAAGGGCAGATGGGTATTTTTCTGCAGTAAGACAAAATTGGATGATACGGAAGCTGTGACATCCAGGTATTACAAGTACAATGTACAGAGCAGCACAGTGAAAGGTAGATATGGTTTTTTTCTGTTGTAAGTTAGATGTGTTGAAGATGGGATGATAAGGATTGTGTAATCCCTGATTGAAAAATGAATGCCTTTGAAATAAATAAATGAAATAATCCTGCACTCAAAGAAGAGTGATACTGTGTTTGGTCTAGCTTTGATTATCCTGTGTGTGAGAGAGAAGCATTAAGTGAATATTTAGAATTCCTTCACCTTTCATCACATTTACATGCAGATTCACCTCTCTGGAATGCTGGACTTCCAGATCATTAACACAGACTCTCCAGCCTAGCAGAATTTTACCATGGTGAATTCAGGTGGACCAGTAGGATGAAATGCAACCTTCTTCCAGTTTTTGCGATGATCTTTGTACTATGGCAAGTCACAGCTATGTGTCAGAGCAGCATGACTGAAGAGATGATTCCCAGGGGAACGCAATCTACCAAAAAACTGCAACCCTGACAGTTTGCCTCACCTACCATATTATGTAGAGTCTCGATGCCTTGTGGTAAGAAGTGTCAGATCAGGTGGGGATTGCATATAGATATATAGATATATGACTAATTTGCTGTAAAATATATAGGTAAAATGCTATTAGAAAGAGTGGGAAAATTACTTTTCTAAACAAAGAGGTGCCTTCTCCCGTGTGTCCTGCAGGGGTTGGCGAGGTGGGTGAGGATACATGTTCAGAGAATTAAGCACTGGAAATGTGCAAGTTGAATAGGAAGTACTCGATCTGATAATAAGAGTATACTGAGCCCTGTGGAAAAATCTGATTAGAATGAGGTGGTGGCAGTTATTTATAAGGTAAAGAAATCTGCAAATGGGTTGGGTCATACAGACTGGTAGAGTCACTCCTTTGACATGATTCACCTTCCCAAGAACTCCTCGCGTTGTTAGTGCTGTGAGGAGGGGCTCTGCTCAGAGGAGGAACATCAGCCCTCGCTGATGGGACGGTCTATGACAGTAGGGAAAAGATGGGAAGAACCTACTGGGAACATGCAAATCCCAATGGATATTTCGGAAGTAACCCTTCTGTCACAAAGTCTCATTGTAAATATAGCAAATAGAATGGAATATAGAAAAAAAAAATTGGGATTAGATTGTAAACTATCCAGTTCCTTCCCCCTCTTCGGCTTAAGTTACAGGACAGAGTGAGAGAAGCTTGTGGTGATCCTCAAATGGATCATAACCCTAACAAGTCAAGTTCTTCCAGTTTTCACTCTACTCTGCAGGACTTCAGCTACATGGGCATTTGCCCATGGTTTTGGATGTTGCCCTTGGTATAAACCTATACCTGCACATGTTTTCCAAATAGCTGAAGTTATTGTAATAGGGTCTCTGTTTTCTTTATACAGTTATTAAATTGAGTCATTTGACAACATAGCATCATGGTCAGTAATAAGCTGTGCATCCTTCAGTGTGCAGAACTCAATTACTGGCAGAATCAATGGACTGGCAATTCTCTCACCTCTGATTTAATAATGGCTTTACTGTTCCTTAGTTGAATATTCTGCCATCAGCAAAATGATACTGTACATGAGGTCCTTGATGGTTTTCTCTTTGTGATCCAAAAAGTGTTGGTTTGTTCAAGTTTTTAGGCAGGAGTCTTGCAAAGACACAGCCTTACTTGGTACTGGTTTTGGCAGCTAAAGAACCTTATGTTCCGTCTTGTTCCAAGACACTTGTTCTTCTGCGATAATGAACTGAGTGAATGGCAGTTCCCTGATTGCCTGGACAGCCATATATGTGCAGGAGATTTCTAATAGCATCAAGGTTTTTGTTAGGCTAGTAAGTCTGGAGAAGCCAATTTCTTGCACTTCTATCTGAATCTGCCCAGCTACAGAATTATATTAACCCAATCTCAATGCATTGACATCCCAGATTTTTTTATTTATTTTTTTCAGTCTTTTTGAGCAAGCCCGTTGACCATTATTCTCCTGAGGATTTATATAGCAGCATGAGAAATGAGGTACCATAGTAGTTATCACAGTATGAGCTGTCACCTTTCTGTTCATGGAAGTCGATGATGTTTGCATCCTGGAGTGCCTGAGCAATGATCTCGTTATCCCATCTGAGGGTAAACAACTGCACCACTTCTCTATAAAACTAGACATGTTTGTATATGTTAGCAGGGTGCCGATGACTCCTGCTCCTTCACCCTCTGACATTGATAATTTAGCATTTCTGCTGCAGTTGTGGTTGTTGCCAGTTGCTTCTGGCTGGCAAACTGTGAAGTTTCAATTAGTGCATCAGTAGAAAGGGCAGGAAGAGACACTAACCAGCTTCCAAAACGCTTGCAGAAGAAATAGATCCATTTGACAATTTCCTTCCGTTTCTCTCTCCACTTTAAAGTAGGAAAGGCTTTAGGGCTGTTTTAACAATTTGGGGGTTTTAACCTCATTTTTTCCTGCTCGCTTTCTTTCATGCCATACATGTGTTACCTGCTTCATTGTCTGCCAAGCAGCTGCAATATTCCTGACTGCGTGGCTGAGCAGGGCAGTGGAAAATGCCTTGCATTGACGCTTACTGTAGTGGGGCAGAGTTGGCACAGCCTTTGCACCGTACTCGCTGTGGGTTCGGCTGCTGTTTACTTCAGGTAGAATAATGCACAAATTCTTATAATGCATCCACGAATTTTCATGAGGCATCCAACAGAATGTGGTTCCTCAGTGGAACCACGGCCCTGTTGCTCTGATCACCTGGCAGCTTTAAATTAGGAAACCAAAGGAAATACCGAGAACTGAGATGAAGCACAGAGCTAGGTACTGGATATGAATGCACGTGCTTATAGCCATACTCTATAGCAAAGTGGTTTGCCATGAAAGACTGCGCTACAGATCTTGGGAATGAGCTGGAGAACTTTTAAAAGTCAGAGAGGAGTTGTTAGTGTGTAGCTAGTAGGAAGTTTTTCAAATGGCCTGTCATCCTCATGGCATACAACTGCATGATCAGTTTTGGGATTGCCACCTGATCTACTCCATGTGCTACACCCTTACCTTTTCTTAACATGAACTAGATTTTGTCCTGAACATCAGAGAAGTGCTTGACAAGTGCAGGTCAAGGATGTTTAGACATGGTAAAGACTGTAGAAAACTGACAGGATACACAGACCCCCGTATTTTGAAAAATCTATAGCTGAGGTATGTTGCATGTAGGTGCCTTGTATTTTGGGGTACCTTGCACAGAAGGAGGGAAGGAAATTGTTCTCTGAATGTTTCCCAGATTTATGAGGTTATATTTGCTTTTACAGTCTGAGTGAAAGGAAACAATATTTTATCTATGACTTTTGCACATGTGGCTCTCTTGCTTATGGAATTACCCTGTGAGTAGATGCATCAAGTCCCCAAATGCCCTTGAAAGATATTTGCTCAGAACAGGGATTTAGCTATATAAAACCATCCTGAAATATTTCACTTAGTTTAAAATGAAGCTCACTGCCTGCGATATTTCACAGCTGCATCCCTCCTGGTTTTATAGGCCCACCAGAGAGATGAGGAGCAAGAACCCAGGTTCTCAGCGTCTCCAGAAGCAGCTTTGTTCCTTGTCAGAGCCTGTTTCTCACCTAGTGCAAACCGAGCTTCTAACGCCGCGTGTGTAGGAGGCAACATTAGCCACCAGCGCTGACACTACTGTTCAATAAATGCCAGCGGGATAAGGAGAGGTGGGGGATTCTTTGGAGGAGGTATCGATGTTTCCTAGGCGATGCTGACAAAAGCATGCTGCCTCTAATTGGCTCCACTACAAATATTTACAGCTGTGAAAAGAAGTTTGCTGATCCAATGACCGTAGCCATGGTTGCCTATCTTTTTAGCTGCTCTTGCGCTGGTGAGAAACATGAATAGGTTGCAAGAATCCCTCACTGGCTTTGTAGCAGGAACATTTGCTGACCCAAATGTAGAAGCCAATTAAGCTCTAAAGCTTCTGTGTATTTTTCTGGTAAGCCTTGCCATTTGTCCTGTTCATTACAGAAAAAAAAAAAAAATTAAAAAAAAAAAAATCCACAAACCCATGGTGAGGGGCTATAACAAATCCAGGGCTTGTTAGCATTTATATTGGTTGGGTGTATATAAATAAAATATTATGTTTCAATATCATATCAATGTATTACTCTACCCATTCAAATTCCCATGCTGCCAGTGTCTGTTTGCAGGCCTCTGTACTCAATCAACCCCTTGAAGTAGAAATGTTGGTACAATGTGTTTTAATATTTGTTCTGAAATTACCTATCAGTTTGAATGTGTACTCAGTCCTGATGAGAGCAAGGGAAGAAGATGGAGTCAGGCTCTTCTGAGTGGTGTCCAGTGACAGGACAAGATGCAATGGGCACAAACTGCAATACTGGAAATGTCTTTTAAATGTAAAAAAAACTTTCTTACCATGAGGGTGGTCCCAGACTGTAATAGGTTGCCCAAGGAGGTTGTGGAGTCCCCATCCTTGGAGATATTCAAAACCTTACTGGACACAGTCCTGGGACACCTGCTGTAGCTAACCCTGCTTGAGCAGGGTGGTTGGACTAGGTGACTATCAGGAGAACCTGCTGACCTCAACTATTCTCCAATTCCCTGAGCATGCCATAAATTCTGAACTTTATATTTTAGCATTGTTGTGGGTTTTGTACAATGTGTATCTCATCTTAAGTAATGTGTCTGAAGTCCAACAAAATGAACCTGCATTCAGATAGTTATTCTTGAAAACTTTAACTAGAACATTGCCTGTTTGTAGTTGTGTGCTCTAATGGAAGAAGGTATGAAAATGACTCAATCTGCTATCAAGACTCTGAAATAATGCCCCATTTTTCAATAGGTGAATGTCCCCAGGGATTGCTATTTCTTCCATGCTTCAAGCTTCAGAAAAATACTTTTTTTTTTTTTTTTTTTTTTTTTTTCNAAATTTTTTTTTTTTTTTTTTTTTTTTTTTTTTTTTTTTTTTTTTTTTTTTTTTGTGAAAATCCAGGCTGCAGAATTGCTTGGCAAACTTAACAGCCTTGCTTGCTAGTCAAGGACCATTAGCCTGAACGTTTGCATGAGCTTATCATAGGCACTGTAACAGGCGAGACTTCACATTGACATTTAGTGCTGTATGTATTACTTTTCAATCAGATAAAATGTGGGCTGCTGTATTGTGCTGATATTTGTTCTCTATTTTCCAGCCAGTTCTTGAAAGAGGCTCATGAATGCACGGTGAATTATTAACATCTGTTTACTTTCAATTTATCTTGAGAAATTTCTCATGAGGTTTGTGCTTCTTGCTTAATGTAGTGCTTGGATGGGCTTTACTTGTCATAGTTACTGCTGTCAGTGTTGAGTCTTGAGCTGAGACTGATGCTGTCGACGACTTGGTATGTGGCATAATGTGGCCAGTCATGTGAGAGCTTTCTGCAAATATGCAATGTAGTCTCAGGCAGTAAATTAAAGATTAAGCTTATGTGTTGGACTTGAACCTCAGCAATTTGTCAAGAGAGAATTCCACAGTGATTTATTATGCATGTACTTTTGCAAATTGTGAATTAGGCTTTAACTAGTGATGTATTATCCAAAAGGTGCACGTGTAAGCAAATATGATTTTGGTGGTGACTCAGAGCACGGACAAATGAGATCATAAAGATAGGTGTCTCATTGGCAAATTAACAAGTTTGTACTCCATTTTTCTCTAAAGGTCTGTTAAGCTATTAGCATGTCTAATAGCATTGGAAGACCTGTGCATGTTCTCACAGAACCGTGAGTTTACCTCAATTCTGAGGCATTGCATTTAGTTGCAAGAGTTGATTCTTTCCTTTGTCTCTTGGGATAGCAAGCAGAGAAATTCAGGAACATATAAAAACCCATTAATTTCTTTCTTTGGTAATTTCTTTCATTTTTCTTTTGATCTTTTTCCTAACTCTGTGCTATGTTCAAGACTTGTTGTTCCTCTGCCTTGACTTTATTCCATACCATTGCAAATCAAGGCTTACATGATACGACTGGAGGATCTCCAAATGACTCTCACTGCTGGAGGCACTAACCCTTCTTGTGTATTGTAAATGGAAATAGAAACCAGTTTGACTCAAAGGAGGACATGTTTTGATACCATTTTCGTTGGACTTAAATTGGTAGTTGTATTTCCTGGTGCCAGGAGAATGAGATGTCATCTTTTTCAAGTGCATTTTGTTGCACGTGCTTTGTCTGCAGAGAAGTGAGGACCATCTCACCTGCCTGCTAAAGGTGATCCCATTTCTGTCCCATTTTATTTGTTCTGTTTGTGATACTTAATTACTATACAGTAATTCCCAATTTTTTCTTTTCTCCTGACATTTGTGACAACTGCCCTATGGTACTGAGCTGGGCTCTAGAATCTGCTGCCTTTTTATGGTAATACCTGTTTTACAGACAAGCATGAAAGTTTTTAGCTTTAGTAGCATTGTCTTACTTAGGCTGCCTTTCTGCCAGACCAAGTTGTTATTCACGCACCTATTCCTCGATGTGCCCCTCTGTCATGTTTTGGTGTCAGTAGCTCATGTCCCACACACTCAGACAAGCTTTATCAGCTCCAATTTCCTTTGTTCCTTTTCCTTCTAATTGGTTAGCTGCATTGCTTCCTCCATAGTAATTCCTTAGATCTGTTTCAATTCTGCACCAATTTCTTGCAAATACATCTGCCTATGTTCTCTGTATTGTGTAGTGTTTCACTGATCTCACTCTTAATTTTTAATACATATTGTTAATCAACATTGCTTCTTTTTGTCAGTAACCACTGCATTCCAGTGGGCAGTCACTTTTCTGGTTTTGAATTTTTGACTCCACTCTGCTGTTTGGTGTTGTTTTGTTTTGTTTTAGTCTGTTTTGTTCCTAGTCTGCAGTTGCCTAAGTGTCATACCACAACAACATGCTGCTTGAGCTTTTTCCCATCCATGGTTACCACATTTATATTTTCCCCACAATGAGGTCAGGTCCCTAGGATCTGTTGGGCAAGCCCAGATAGACTCCAAGTGAAAAGTAATGCTGTGGGTGATGATAATTTCTTCCAGCTCCATGACCACAGCTGACAATTCTGCAGCTCTGCAATTCTATGTATCTGCAGATCTGCAATTCTCACTGTGCTGACTGAGCGTGATATAAGCCTGATGGATTTTTCTAACAGATTTAGTCAGAAGGCAAGACCAATTTTAGATTGCTTTTTAACAGATTGTAACAATCCACTAATAAATCTAACCTCATGTGCTTCAGCATCCAATTTCCTTTCTCTTAAAGCACTTTGTCTAGGAAGGTGAGATGTACCCTTTAGAAAGACCCAGTCTTGGGGTTACCAGAAAACAATATATATGGTTATGAGACAACTCCCTGGAGATGTGTAGGAGCTGCATTTAAGGTCAGGCCCTTGTCCCATGTCCTTGCCTGAGATAAGCTTGTGCCCAGCCTTGTATTCTGCTGATCCTGACCTTGCCTTGTTGGCAGCTTCCTGGCTTGATGTTAGCTCTGCCACCTCACTACAGAGTTCCCTGGTCATCTAGGTTCTTGGATGATGATGGCTGCTGTTACTGCACCTTCTTTGTTCTCATTGCTTAGGCAATGAGGGACTGCAACTTTGTTGGTGAGGGCAATGCCTTGCCTGCCTTTCTGTCACCCTTAGCTCCTGGTTCACCTTCCTTTGTAGGGTTCCTCCATTACTGTTGCTCCCTGACAATGGGATAGTGGATGGACCATTTTTCCTTTCTGCTTGGAAATCAGTAATCATTAGAGGTAGATGCCATATAGAAGAATAATTCCACTGTGGAATTATTAATTATTATTATTATTAATGGAGCGTGGCCAGCAGGTTGAGGGAGGTTATCCTTCTACTCTGCCCTGATGAGGCCACATCTGGAGTTCTGTGTCTGGTTCTAGGCTCCCTAGTTTGAGAAAGACAGGGAACTGCTGGAGGGAGTCCAGCGGAGGGCTACAGAGATGATGAGGGACCTGGAGCATCTCTCTTATGAGGAAAGGCTGAGAGAGCTGGGGCTGTTTAGCCTGGAGAAGAGAGGACTGAGAGGGGATCTGATCAATGCTTATAAATATCTAAAGGGTGGATGTCTAGAGGATGGGGTCAGACTCTTCTCAGTGGTGCCCAGTGACAGGACAAGGGGCAACGGGCACTCCTAGTGTGTAGGAGTAGAGGCCTTCAGCTCCTTTACCTTTGGTGACTGATGAGGGGAACGAGTTTTTGTATTCTAACTAACATTTTCAGCAGTGATCATCCTGAGAAGTATTCAGGGTAGTGACACCACAAAGGAGGGAAAGCTCACTAAGTAAGTGCAGCCCTGCTTTTTGAGCATTTCACTTTTCTTTATAGAGTGAGTTCAATATGGTCTTAGCAAATGGAGTTGTTTGTTTGTTTGTTTAGTTTGTTTGGGGGTTTTTTATGTTTAGATTTGAGAATATGATCCACACAGACTGTCTCACTTATTCTTTCAGTGGATCAGATCTACTATTTTGAGCACGTCCAAATGGGAAAAAACAGAGATGTTAAAGAACTGAATGTTAGCCAGCAGTCATGATGCAGAGGTATTGTCTGAAATCAGCTTGAAATATTTAGGATGGAGATGGCTTCATCTCACAATTACAGCTGTCATATAGTGTTAAGAGACTATTCTGAGTGCTGTCTTAGAAATGACCTTACTCAATGCCAGTTAATTATGGGTTGGCTGGATTACAATATCTGACTTCTTTGCTGTCAGACTATGAGATCTGTGTTAGGATTTATTTCAGCTGAAATTCCTTCTTGTTCTACAGAGTTAATTGTAAGAGTCGAGCTTTTATTGGGATAGTACTTCCCTGAAGATAGAGACGACTAAGTACCTAGTCTTCTAAATACTCACGTTCATGGACTTTCTGTATTTTAGCTGCAAAAGTATGTATATTTATTTGCTCTCTAAAACTGCCTCTCTCTGTTTTTTTATTACTAAAGAACTACAGAGAAATAGCACAAAATGGACTTTTAAGTTGCTAAAATAATAATCTGTGAACCCTGCTTTATATGCACCTGAAAACCTGTAATAGCAATGGAAGACCCATAAACTTTGATTCAGACAGATAGAGACGATATCTTGACTGTGGAAGGTATGGTGTACTCAGTCTCCATCCTCTTGGCTCACATGGGTGCATGGCCCTTTTGTTCTCATCCAGGTCATATTTGCTACGTGCTACGCAATCTGTCGTCATTGCCACTGTTCCTCTGGTATGTCCCTCTGATCCCCAACAATCTTTAATGCATTAAATAGCAAATAATGCTATGGGAGTTTGTCATTGTCTTTTTATTCTTCTGGCACATATTTAAAAATGGAGAGTTGTGTCAGCATCTGCCCAAAGGACTCATACACGTGGATACTCTGAGGCATGATGGTGCTGTACCACAAGTCTCTGTGTCAATCTTCCTTGGTGAGTCTTAGAAGCTCTGCCCTATGCACTAAATGAGCACTCCACCTTCTTATTTTTAACCTTTGTTTCCACAGCTGGGAAAGATAGTCATAGATTCACAGCTTCTTCATAGTACCAGTGACAGATGGGAGAAGGAAAGCAGCATAGTGCTACAGATTTTCACATGTTGCAACTTGACATTTCTGCTGTGGCTGAATTGAGATTTTGTCTTGAATTTAGATGTGCTAGAAACCTCTAAAAACTCACTGAGGTAAGACCACATGGAGTGGTAGTGGAGTTTAATAGTGCATAGAGGAATTTAATAACCTCTGATGTCAATTCTGAATGATTCTGAGTTTGATGAAGATCACCTCATCTCACAACACCAGAGCTTCTCTGTCTTTATTTATAAGGCAGCCAAATAAATACACTTCAGTGCACACTTTGGCTCTTACTGGCTCTTCAAACAAGGTGATCTTGATCTTGTAAAACCATCTTTCTTTCTTTTTTTTTTTTTTCTTTTCTTTTTCTTTTTTTTTTTTAATGCAAAAGAACTTTGTGAGTGTGCAACTGAAATTAAAACTTGTCATGGAACTTCTGAAAGCAGTCAGAAAAGATGTTGAAAAGACAATGCCAAGTGGAGGCATTCTACAGCAACACAGAGAGGCCTTTGCAATAGGGCATTGCTTCCTGCAGTGAAGTAATCCTGGGAACCAGTGAAAAGGAGTATGTTTTACAAACCACGGGACAGAAATCAATACAAGAGTCAGTGTGCAAAACCAACATTTTTTTTCTGACTCAGCTATCTAAGCAAGATGAACAATAATATTATTTGAAAGACAGGATGCTGTAAGAACATTGGATTTTCCACCTAATGAAACCAAATTACCCTATTGCTGCCTGCAGCTGCATTTCTACAAACACACATGAAAAAGACATGCCGGTAGGAGAATGCAGAACTAAGTCCTGAGCTTTTTAGAAGACAATGAGCTTTGGATCAGATCCTTAAAAACAATAACCATGCAGTATGAACTACTTCTTTAGTATGCTAGGAATAGTGGTGTAAAACAGGTCTTGATCTTATCTTTGGTTCTTCCCCTTCTGTGCCCAACAAGCACAGTGACTAGTATTACGAGTTCAGTTGCAGAGCTCTGCACAGATGCAGTGTAATTATTTCATTTGTGAATCATTTAGTCTCATTGTTCAGTCTAATCATCTTTCCAGCTATTTATAGGTTGCAGCTGCCAACTGGAAAACCAGCAAACATGGGAACAGCAGACAAAAAAAGCAGTTTCTTAAGTGCCTCTAGGCTGCAACTGAATGTTTTAACTGATCTTGAGACAGAGGTACTTACTCCTCTCAAGCATAATTTTCTTGCCAAACAAGAGGATGTAGTAACCCCAAAAATAGAGTTGCCAGGGAGAAGTCTCTAAGTTATTGCTCTTTTGTTACTATTTATTTCCTCACATTTTTCATGTGAATTTTCATTTAAGGAGAATCTTTACTGATCTAAAAAGACTGACACAGATGAGCAGTAATTAAAGAGTTTTCCTCCATCCGAGTAGCTGATGGGAAAACGCAAACACAAAGATGGCTTTTCCTGCTGTCTGTTTCAAGACTACTCATTGTGTTCAGCAGGAAGGTAATGGGATTTATACAGAAGTACTACATTAAAATGCCTTGTATGCTACATTGTCTTAAAGAAATGGGAATAGAATGCTTCTGCTCTAAGCTATGGGAATGTAATTTCAGGATCAGGGCCTGAAAATTGCAATTTTTACCTGTAATAATCCAGAATGTTGATTTTGGGTTACTTTTTTTTTGTTTTCTGAAGCATGATGGTGCTGTACCACAAGTCTCTGTGTCAATCTTCCTTGGTGAGTCTTAGAAGCTCTGCCCTATGCACTAAATGAGCACTCCACCTTCTTATTTTTAACCTTTGCTTCCACAACTGGGAAAGAAAATCATTGACATTATTTCTATTGTTTGTGTTCATGCTTGAACAACTAGTAAAGGAATCAGATTCAGTCCCCTTTCTTTGTTTGACTTTCCATTCTTTTCATTGCTGTATGATAAGGCAAGAAATAACAAAATCTGCACATACTTACAGTTAGTAGGTCAGTCCAAAAGTGTTTTAAGATCTGCTATAAACTTATTTTTCTTACTAGCACAAGTGGTTGGCATTTGGGTTTAGATCCCAAATTTTTTTTCTTTCTTTTTT
>VXBL01004069.1:51347-111471 GCA_013400195.1 Aramus guarauna | reverse complement strand
TTTTTTTTTTTTTTTTTTTTTCTTTCCCCAGATGAAGTGGCTAAGGCTGAGACTGACTCTGGGACAGGGATTTCTGTGAAAAATCCTTGTAAAGGCTAAAGAGAGGAGATATACCTGCAAGAAATACACTTTTTACAAGGTGATGCTCTACTTAAAGCAGAATTAAGGTTTCAGGCATCTGATTAATGGAAAGCTGTCCTTTGCTTCTCCCAAAGGATTTGTCAGGGTAGTTGGCAGGACATATTTACTAACAGTCAATGTGGGCAGCTTCAGGTCTCTGGTGACATCACGACCATTTCTCTTTTTACCTTGAGACACTACTACTAGGCTGATGAGTCAAGCCAACAGAAAGGTGAACCATATTCATCTGAAATCCTGTGAAAGGCAAAATCTTGAGCTCGGCCTTATAACCTGGCCCCTCTCACTGCTGTTCGCACTTCTGCCTCTACAAGGTGCCTGTTGATGTTGGGCTGACTCAGTCAACGGCTTTCTAGGCACTAATGACTTCCTGCCTGACTGCTGGGCGGAGGAAAGTCAATTACTTTGCTAACCGAAAATGCAGTGCTGTGTTACAACACCTACTATGTTCTGCTTTCACTTAGAAGCTGTCTGGAAGTTGTCACAACTCTTGAGCTCAGTGTCCTTATTATGGGACATGTAGGATGGAATCCATTTATCCTGAATTTAGGAGCTTAAAAGGGAAACGTCAATTTTTAAGCTCACTTTAGAGTCAGGGAAGAAAATATGGGGGTTTTCTGAGAGGGCAGTTTCCTTTATTCTAAGACAGGTAATATTGGAGAAATCAAACAAATCAGCTCTAGAGGTAACTATTTTTTCCAGTGACTATAAAAGAAGTCTGTAGTGAACAATTTAATAAAAATCAATAAATCTTCTATGCTGTTATTTTTCCTTGCTGGTCATATCTGAATCTTTCAGGAAAGGTACATGGAGAAAAAGATCAGCCTGTGGATGAATAGCTTTTTTTGCTTAAACCCTACTTGGTAAGCAATGGAGATATGCATGCCTTTTGTTCATCCCCTTTTCCCAGACCAACAGTGGCTATAGTTTTATCAACTCCTGCAGGCCAAGACCTGTCTCACCATCTGTATGGAGAATAGCATAGTAGGGGAAGGTAGTAGATTTGACCAATTTGACCAATTTCTGTATGAAAATGGAATAATATCTAAAAGCTCAATTGATGCTTTCAAACTTTCTCTTCCAGTAGTGATGTTCAGGAGCTTGCTGCTTCATTGCTTATTCATGGCAAGGAGCTGTTCAAGTTGAAGGATAAACATACATCAACAGAACTACAAATTTAAATTAAAAATTAATTAAAATTTTAAAATAAATCAACAACAAATATAAAACAAATTATAAAAAAAAAATCAAGAGTTGTTAACTGTATATTTATTTTTAAAGGTACTGTGGATCGGTAGCTTTTACATAGTCATGTTGCTGTGACAACTTAGGCTGTTGAAGATGCTGATGTGTATGCTTTAAATATCATTTCTGAGTTACTATTAATAATTGTACTCATCAGACATAACTAACACAGGCAAGCGTTGGTTAGTTGTACAATGAGACATAGGCATGGGCATTTTTCTTAGAGAAAAAAGGCTTACCTCTTTACATGCAACACGAATAAGATGAAGATGTTCTCTAAGTAAATGAAGCATCTGACTGAAAGGATTGCCCATCCAACATCTGAGTAAACACTGCCATACTGTTAAAGCTAGCAACTGTGCCCAAAGGATGCACAAGCAAGACCAGGGAAATGTATGACATCAAACTTCTTTTTGAGCCTGTAGAAGGTTTTATTGCTTTTATTTTGCCAGTGTACTAAGACTACTGCCACTCCTCACATCTTCAAAAGGTTGAATACTATCCATGGTATTCTGAACCACGTGTCAGCTTTCTACCATGCACCTGCTGAAAGCCTGCTCCAGACGCCTGTACCGGTGTTTGTCGCTGAAGGTCCAGCTTATTCATTGCTTCTACAGGATGACATCAAGACTGGATTCACCTGACTGAATGTAGATGTCCCTGTCTCAGATATCTATACAGTGGATGCCTTAACAGTCAGTAAAGGACTGATCAGCATCATCAGTGATTGCTAGGGATTTCTAGGATTTTCTCATCTTAATGTAGATGCAGAAAAACGATCAACAAAATCACCTCTAAATGTTTCACTATAAACTCATTGCTGCCCAGTTAGCTGCTCAACATGCTGTGAAAGAAGAGCTAGCAGCACGTGTGTTTATTGCAGAGGAGTTGGGATAAATAGACATGTACATGTGTCCCTCAGCTAGACAGCAAGCCAAAGACTGATTATGATCCAGCCAAAGAGAAGTAAAGTAGGTTAGGGATTAATTACCCTTGGGGACAAAGGTTAATGTATGAAAAATTGGAAAAATTGCAATTTAGCTTCCAATTTGAGTAATCAGTTCACCCATTCTGTGGTTGATGTTGTTTGCTGCTATGTTGACTCTTTAACATAATGACTCTCACAAGTTAACAGTGTTCCTGTTGTCTTTCCAGAATTTGATTCTTACTAACATAATTGTCAAGGGTTTCTCTGGCATTTTCTTGCTTATATCTTGTCGCTTCAGTCTGATCTCTTTAGCAGCCAGCTGTATCCCTGTATCCAGGGTTACTGAGAAACTGCAAGGAACAAAAAAAAAGTAGGAAGGAGCTGTACTGACAAAATCTTTCTGAGGACTTAGATGCCAGGGTAGATTCTGGTCCGTGCGGGGCATTCAGGAAGGTTTACAAACACAAAGCAGGTGTGGAGAACCTCAGCAGAACTCCTGTGAGTTACTCCTGTGTGTCCATGCCTCAATTTCTGCAGTGCAACTGAATAGTCACTCAGAGATTTATGAGGAGAAAAAACTAAGGAAAAAGAGCATACTTGAATATCAGTATCCTCCAGCTAGTCATCTTCAACAATCTTAATTAGGTTGTCAGTCAGTCTCAGTCAAGGACTTTTCAGCTTCCCATGCCCTGCCAGGTGCACAAGAAGCTGGAGAGCACAGCCAGGACAGCTGACCCAGCCTGGCCAAAGGGATATTCCTCACCATAGAACATCAGGCTCCATATATAACCAAAAAAATATATCCAGGAGGTGGAAAGCTGCTTGGAAACAGACTGGACATCAGGCAGCTTTTTTCTGCATGTGGTGAACAATTGCATTTGTGCATCAGTTGTATTATTATTATTATTATTATTATTATTATTATTATTATTAATAATTTTCCTTTTTTATCCTATTAAACTGTCTTTATCTGAACCCAAAAGTTTTTTTCCATTCTCCTCCCCATCCCCTTCAGGGGGAGGGGTGAGCAAGTGGCTGCATGGTGCTTAGTTACCAGCTGGGGTTAAACCACAACAATTCCTTATTTTGCTTTGCTTGTATGTGTGGCTTTTGATTTACCTATTAAACTGTCTTTATCTCAACCATGAGTTTTCTCACTTTTGCTCTTCTGATTCTCACCTCAGTCCTGATGCAGAGGGGGGAGTGAGCAAGCGGCTGCATGGGGCTTAGTTGCTGGCTGGGGTTAAACCATGACAATTGGAAATTAGGAAAAATTTCTTTGCTGAAAGGGTTATCAAGCATTGAGTCCCCATACCTGGAGGTATTTAAAAGATGTGTACATGTGGTGCTTAGGGACATGGTAGTGGTGGACTTGGTAGTGTTAAGTTTACAGTTGGACTCAATGATCTTAAGGGTCTTTTCCAGCCAAAATGATTCTATGATTCTATGACCAGGGGCAGCATCAGCTACAATCTGCTAGTTACCTCCTTGGCCACATTTGCTTCTGTTTGGTCTTCCTCCCTGAGTTCATAGATACCTTGTAATCACAATGGTGCTTCTTTCACAAACTGATGAAGTTGTGGTTGTATGCTCCAGCCAGCTGTGGGCACATCTCTCACTTATATCTCACAAAGGGTGAGAATAGTCTTGGCCAACATTAGCCACCTAACTCTGAGCCACTCACCCCCTAATCCTGTCATCACAAATAAAAAGCTCAACCAACAACCCTAAAGACTTCACATTTGTGGAAAATAGCGCTTCTTCCCTTTCATCCTTCCTTATCTCCTTGCCTTGCACGTGAACAAACAAAGCACCTTGAAGTGTGTCCTTCCCTGATGCAGCAAAGATGATGTTGGAGAATGAGATGACAACAGACATGTTCAGAGAAGACTTGAAGGCTCCTTACAACTGTACACCCAGTTCCTGGCATCATGCTATATAAATGCATAAATTTGTCTTATTTTGAACTGAAGTTAAATGGCAAATCATTCGCTTTAGGAACAGAAAATTTATCTTTTCAGGACACAACTACTATTAATGTTATTGAATTTGTGACAAGTGACTACAAACCATATCACTTCATGAGAGGCTTTTTTTTTCAAGTTGTAAAGATTTGATTTTTTTTCTGAACAGCAGTCTGCAAGCTAAGTTGAAGTATTATCCAGAGGAATCTACTGGCTGACTGTTCCACACTGCTGTCCTCTGATATTATTAATTTTGTGTCCTCTGTCTTTCCAAAATTTTGATTTGGCAATGGCAATAAGGAGAGCTAAGCAATTCAAACATGCAAAAGACATAAACTCTTTACATAAATATAACTATGAATCATATGACAGGGATAAAACAGAATCCAAAATTTTATCATGAAGGCAGTAGGTAAAGGACTGAGATCTGTAGATGATATTTTCTGATTATTAGCTTGTGCTATCACTAGTAAAAGATTGCTTAGGAAAACTAATTAACTAGATAGAGAGTTCAGATTTTTATCTCCTGAATAGATTAATTGAAAAATTATGAGGTTTTTTTAAGGTGACAGTCACATTTAGTGTACTGATAAAGGAGGTGAAGAATGAATGTTTCAACACTGTGCATTCACATATCATCACCCAGATGTATTCAGCTTATTTCCACTAAACTTGAAGCCCATGTAAAAATGTGCCTTTGAGGGCTTGCTGAATATTTGAAATTCACTGGAGTTTATTTACAGTTCAGAAATATTTGCAAACATCAGAGGACACCTGAGCTTATTTACATAAGACTAATGCACTGCACTTCTCCCTGCATTCCACCTGAAGCTCTTGGAATACTTGACAACCAGTTATGAATTAAACATCCTGGTGTTTGACATTAATGTTCTGAGTAGGCAGAAAACACTTTGGGTCTGATCTTACTCTGCTGGAGTAAAATGGCTTTTTTATGTCAAAGAGAAGGCATGTTGATTTTTGCATCCTGAAGTTCTGATTTCAGTGGAAGAGTTACTACATGGAGGGCTCAACTTTTTTTAAAGAAAAGTCTTCTGAAACCTCAAAAATCCAGCTGGGCTGTATGACAGGAGTTTAAAAGCAGCAGCTGGGGTAGTGAGAAAGTCCAGACAAAAATTTTTTTCCCCTCGCTGCTTAGAGAAGGCAAGAGCAAGTCAAGGATGCAAGCATGAGCTAATGGACAACTTGATCTAGTGAAAGATATCCCAGGGGAGACGGAGTAGATGATCTTTAAAGGTCCCTTTAAATTGACCCAAATGGTTCTGATTCTATGATTCTGTGCCTGGGATGGAACTAAGAAAGGGATGGTCTTGCCTCATCTCGCTGCCTTAATGGTTGGCAGATTCTGGTTTTAGACAGTTATTAGACTTATCCTGCAGCCAGTGAAGAAAGTCACAAATCTGTCCTCAGTCATTTATTGAAGATGTATCTTATGGCATGAAAGAGAAGTTTCTGGCTCATATACATACCTCCCACGTCAGCTGGTGACAGTCCCAGCTGCTCTGCCTCAAGGTCCTCTCAGTCCGTGCAGTGCTACCGTGTTGCTGATGTTGGTCACAGAGCTGGGCCAGGGATGTTTCCAGAGGAGAGCCAAATGTGTGAACCTGAACCTGGTCTTCTTTCTGTTTTATATTTGTAGCCGAACCCTCCCTCAGTATAATGCTTGACTATTTCAGAGGGAAGTTATGATGGTAATTAGCGTCTCTGAGCCTGTGAGACATTATGTAGATCTGTTAAGGCGGGAATATCTTACTCAGCTTTAGACACCTGTATTTACATTTCTACATTAGCTACCCTCAGATTGTTTTGGTCCATACAGAGAAATAGCCATCTGCAGCTGTTCGCTCTTCTAAAATGATTTATTTAGTTAGCAAAGCGTGAAGTACTTACCTTCTGTAAGTACTTTGTTTTGTTTTGTTTTGTTTTGGTTTGGTTTGGTTTGGTTTGGTTTGGTTTGTTGGTTTGGTTTGGTTTGGTTTGGTTTGGTTTGGTTTGGTTTTTTTATCAACGAATGTACGGGAGGTTGGGTAACTAAGGATAATATCTAGTCTTTATATTTTTACAGTTCTGCTTTACGACTCAATAACCATCAGTTTAAGTCAAGTCACTGAAGTGTTGTTTAGCCCAAACTTAAAAATACTAAACACAAGAAAATCTGTTTATTTGAGGTAGTGACTGATCTATGCCTTTCAAAGGAAAGAGTGCATAAGGAAACTGGAGGCTTTGGTTTGTGTTGTATTTAGAAAATAAATTAAAATTGGTATATAATTGAATATAGTCATTCTTAATGCATGTATATTCATATGACCAGGTAAGAATAACTCACTTGACAAGAAGAACCTATTAGTGTTGCTGCTTACTGCACGTCAGTATGACTTTAAAAACACGTTAGGGTCATGTTCACTAATTAATTGTTGTATCAGAGGTTTTTGTGTGGTTAACACAAAAAAGCACAAATTTGTTTCTTGCACTTTCATAAGTCACATGTGACATGGGTTTTAATGCATATTTGGCCACCATTTGAAGTGGTCACTTAAGCTGACATACTCCAAAGGATTATTATTAGAGATTTTCTTCTCCTTTAAAGAGCCGAAAAATGGCCATAGATGTAGCCCTAAGGCCTGTTTCCTGCACTACTGAATTTAACTGAATTGCTCTAGAAATTGAATTAATTTCATTTTATTTAAATTGCTCATCTGTTTCTTAACTGGTCCATCATTTAGAGGTAATAGAGAGAAACAGGTACCCTCCAGATGGTCAGTCAGCTTATTTCAGAACTGGCATTTAAGATAAGTCAGATGAGCTGCTCTCCCAAAATGCTTCTTTCACTCCTCTGACTCCTAACAGCATAGGGTTTGTACAGATTGTCACAGGTTGCTAAATATGTAGTTCAGGACAGCGGTTTAGGTTTCTGACCCAAATGGTTCTGGTATAATGGACAGCTCATGGGGCAGACACGTACACGTAGAAAAAAAATAAATGTAAGTGTCTTAATCTGTAGCTGATCTGTACCATTGCTGAAGTGTCTTATGAATCCTATTTTTAAAATGCCAACTTCTCTGCTGTTTTGGTAACCTAGAGGGTTAAATACATGCACGTTACGCAAGGTGCAACCTCCTCAGTTTGTTCAGGACAGATTAAGTATGATGGGGAGCACCTGCCTAAGCATAAGTACCCCGGGTCATTTGAAATACCTTGGGATATACAAAACATTTACCTGCTGCCAGCATATATGATACAGTATTCAGGGGATAGCCACAAACTTCTGCAATGGTAGCCAGATGTCATGCAGGTACAGTGTACAGCACCTAAACTGGCACCTAATAATTTATCCATTGATTCTGACTCATAAAACTAAGAGCAAGCCCAAGATGGTGTTATCTTCTCTTGGGCAGTCAGAACTATTAGTCTTTCCATGCAGTCATAGCAGAGTATAGGGCAATGATGCCAGTGCTAGACCAAAATAAATATAATTATTGCTAAATAATTTTAAATCACTGTTGATTTCTTACTTATGCTTTGACCACAGATGTTTTTGTGTAACCAGCTAAGATTAGACTGATGATCAGTCCAAAGATGGTTTTATAGGTATCTTGGGAATTTTTACCACGTTTGAACTTCTAAAGGAGCTCTTAAGCAAGTCAGAAAAGGTTATTTCCTTCACACTGTTTATGGAAGTTCTTTTTCATGTGAAACTATGAAGTAGAGTTTAAATGCTCACTGAAGATGGTGCCAAAGGAAGAGGGATTAACATTAATGTCTACATTAGTTTGGCGAGGTGAGACAGTTTCAAATATGAAACCAATGGGATAATACTCTAGTTTCAGATGGAATTATCACTGCAAAGCATCACTTTTTCTTGACCGTCCAAGAACTGGGTAGCAAGTAGGGGCATTTTAAATTATTTGGTACATCCACCCAGTAACCACACAGAATGATAAATCAAGATCAATAGAAATGGTTTCTGGAAATCCCATTTTTCCCACAGAGAGTGAGGGGAAGGTTTCTCAGCAAAGAAGACCACCTTGTCCCCTAGCAGTGATCAGCTGGTTCTAGAGTTTCCTAGAGGAAACTGGAGCCTGGAGGAGAGAAGACTTTGTGGGGACTTATTGCTGTCTACAGCTACCTGATTGGAGGTTACAGAGAAGATGGAACCAGACACTTCTTGGAGGTAAATGGCAAAAGGATCAATGAATAGATGTTGGAGCATAGGAAATTCCAATGGGATATTAGCATGTTAGGTGGAGGGGTTAGGTGGTTTTTTTTGGTAGGTTGGGTGGGTGGTTTTGTTTTTTTTTTTTTTGGGGGGGGTGTTGTTGTTTTCGTTAGTTTGTTTTTGTTTGGTTTTTTGTTTGTTTTGTTTTTGTTTGTTTGTTTTTTGTTTTTTGTTGTTTTTTTACTGTGAGAATTGTCAATTGTCAAACACAGGCTTCATAGAGAGATTGTGGAATCTACATCCTTGGAGGTATTCAAGACTCCACTATGTCCTTGAGTAACCTGGTCTGATTAGCCCTCTTCTGAGCAGATGGTTAGACTAGTTGACTTCCAGAGGTCTTTTCTGACCTAAATTACTCTGTGATTCTGTGATTCTAAGACGATGAAATATTTTTTTGCAGATATCTTCTAGCATCACAAAGAACTGGTGAGACATTCTTCTATATGAAAGCAAGACTAGAGGAGAATAACATGTGGAGCATTACTTTGTCTCTGCCTCTGTGCTCTGGGCAGTTAAGGCCGGGATAAGCAGAAAGCAAGAGAAAAACTTGGAAGATCAGTGTTTAAACTTGCATAGACTTCTGTGGAAACAGGACTTCATCTGAGCATGAAAAATTGACAGTATTTCTTGGTGCCATTTTCTGGTATGTTTTCCACTGACTTTAAGGCCTATTGAGTTTTTAAGTCCATTTACTAAAGCATACTATAAATATACTTGCTTTCTCTCCTTTCCCGCCTCTCTGATTTAAAGTAATTTAAAAATCATTCAAAAACTGAAGCGTCTGTGTCTGACACTCACTTTCCAAAATGTCAAGGGACTGAAATAATAGAGTTGCTTGCAATCACAAATCTTACTATGATTAATGCATCAAACCATTGCTGGGAATTGCCTTGATTCCTTTTAAGTACTCTTCAAAGCAGAGGCACAGAGATTGAAAGTTAAGAGGCTTGTCTCTCTTTATACATCTTTGGGTATGTGTTTACCTAACTTCAGTGAAAATGGCTTAGTGGATTTGCTTTTCTCATCCAAACATGCATTGTCAGCTAAATAAAAATTCCTCTGGGGAAGCATCTTTTGATAATTGTGAAAGATAAATTTGTCTTGTAAAGATAATAGCATTGTAAACACGGTTTGATATGTGATACTACTAAAGAAGTTTTGTAATCTAAACCAACATTATGACAAGATTCTTAATCTTGTTGCAGGCCATATGGGAAATGTACAGAACAAGGGCTTGAAAAAGACCACCCAAGTTACCACTGAGAAGTACTACACATGATTTGGGAATGACTTCTACAAACAAATGCATGAAGAAATGCACTATATCCAGCAGGAAACCAAATAACAAAATTACTGGATAAGACACCCATTTGCTGAAGTGTGTTCAGAGGAGGCCAGTAAGAGGGATCTCCATCAAACTACAGGGGTCTGAAAGGGAGGGGGATGACCAGGTGTCTGAGATCTACCCTTTTAGAGGAGATCTACCCTTTTAGAGGAGATCACTGAAGCTGCATCAGACAGTCTAAATGAAGGTAGACGCTGCTGAACTGAACCCACAGCCCACATGGCCTACTCTTACAATGAATCTCAGAATAACAAGTGAAGCTGTTAGACCCTGTCTCTGCCCCTTTTGCACACACACACACACACAAAAAAAAAAAAAAAAAAAAAAGGCCAGCCTGATTGTATTTTTTCCCCCAAAATGTCACCTTTCTGGAAACTCATCACTTTTTTTTCTGAACTGAATGTAAATTTTGACATGCTGTAACTTTCTGTATTATGAAAACTGATTTTCTTACCATCTATGGAGGTATACACACCTAATACACCCATCTGGCAAAGCTCAATACAATGAACACTGTGAAGGCTTAACACGATTTCACAGTGGCTCCAAAAGCCTCCTTTCACAAACCACCATTATAGGTATAAATCTTCTGAGGACTGAACCAGAGTAATTTTAGGCATTGTAGGGTATCCTTTCTAATTTCCAGGTGCCATTCCAAAACAATCTGTGTCTTCCAAAAGTTCTGTCATATTTGCCAGCTCTGCATGGAAGTCTTTGACACAAGACATCTCCAATGGTGAAAGGAACGCCACATTTAGGCAAAGTAATCCTTCCCCCTTTCTCTCTCCTCTCCCTGTGAAGAAAGCCTGTTACTGCTTTAGACTTACATATCTAATTATCAAACATTTGAAGTTTCCCGCTTCAAAGCACGTTAGTGAGGATGTAATTTTGATATATTAAACAATTGGAAAAAATACCGACACTTTTGGGTGAAAGCAATATAGTTAACACTCTGGAAATACACAATGTAAACTGAAAACTCTTCAAGATTGGCATGGTCCCCTGTTATACATGTGTACAGTATACATATTTTTTTTTGCTTATCAGTAACTCTGTAGTACAAATGAAACAAAGCCTGGTTACCCATGCACTTATACTGTGGTAGCAAAACCCATGGATGATACTTGTGATCAGAGAAAAGAGGGCCAGAAGGGACTGCAGGAACCATGGAGCATCTGGATTATGGAGCATGACCATTAGTGCTTCAACAAAGTCCTTCAGCTCAACTAAGTCTTTCAAGAGGACAATTTGGAAGCAAAATTCCAAGGACAGCTTCATCCATTTCTTGATCTGTGATGAGGCCATTCTGTGTTTTCATCCATGCCTCAATCTCCAGCTCAGTGGCTTTTGGCTCTAATAGCAGATCCTAAAATGTATTTTTTTTGTTTCCAGACTTTCTCATTATCTGTGCAAAGCCTGGTCTTACTGTGGGGAAAAGAAGACAAGATTGATGGACACCTGGTGACAAAACCTCACATATCTTCAGGGCATGCTAGCAGATCAAGTGGTTCATCCCCTAGTCTATTCTGATTTTTCATCCCTTAGCTAAATTTCTCTATAATGACTCACAATAGTAGCTGCAGTAGGAATTTCTTTTTGTATTATCATTGTTACAATGAAGCAAAAAAAGTAAATAAACACATCATACCAAGTCTGAGATACGATACTCAAAAAGGAATTGAATCCCTTGTTCACACTGGACATCACAAAGAATGGTTGTGGATCTGGAAACAAAACTAAAAGGCTTGATTTTGGAGAGTGAAACCAAAGTTGATGGAAAGAATCTGCTCATATAGTAATCATGGCATGGACCATATTTCAGACACCGGTCTCAATGGCTCGGTGCTCTGATTATTTTTTTGCTAACATAGCATAGATATGCAAGAAGATTTAGGCTTTATTTACCCTGTAAAGCTAAGTCACCTTGCTTGTGCTGTTTGTACAGAAACTGGACTTACATTCACTTCGCTCCATGGATATCCTCTGCATACTGTTTCAACATCACAAATGCCTTGTTATTATTTCAGCAGGAGAACGCAATCTGCCTCCACGCAAGAAACTAGAAGAACAGGCAATGCAAGAAAATAGCAGCATGGAGAAGAGCAAATAAGCCTGGGCACACTGACCTGAGCTTACTCACTCCATGCCACTGCAAAGAGTACTTCCTTCTTCTCAATTCACCACAGGGATAAGCAGAAAAAAAAGAAAAGAAAAAGAAAAGGAAAAAAAAAAAAAAAAGAGCACAGCCCCAGGAATATAGAAGTCAAGTTGTTCTCTTCTTCTGCTTCTTCCCTTGCACATTGCTTGGAAGAGAAAACGAGCTGGAATATTGCCAAGTGTCACTGCACAGAGGAGTCCTTAGCTGGCACAGAGCCTGCATAATGTTTCCTAAAACCCGTTTTTTTCTGATGGGATTCGTCTTCCCTAACCTTCACCATCTAATAATTAGGCATCTAATCTAAGCCATTCATTATGTTCTCTCTGGGGTCGATGCAAAGAGAGAGGTTGGATGAATCGCCCTCTGGGGGTACTTGTCTCTGTGTGTTGACAACAGAGTCAGCCTAAAAGACTGGCTTAGAATAGACAGCTAACTTTTTGGCAGCTAAAATTAAATTAGATGAATCCTAACATCAGCTGCGCTACTGTGACTGGCAGGCTGACTCAGAGTAAGCCACAGCTACCTATGGTACTTCAAATGCTCGACGGGAGCCAGTATATTTCTGGCCCTGGGGTCACTGTGTACATCTTTAGCCCTGCAAAGTCTGGATTCACATATTTTCTCTTTGTGTAGCTGTTGGTGCAGCTAAGCAGATCCACAAGCAAATCAGGAAACAATGATGTGTGGAGTATGATCATGTGAACATGTAAGAGAAATGTGCAGTTGGTGGATTGAAAACTGGCTGAATTGCTGAGATCAGAGGATTGTGATCAACATGAAGTTCAGCAGGAGGCAAGTCAATAATGCTGTACGACAGGTGCAAATATTGGGACCGATATCATGCAGTATTTTTATTAATTATATAATGATGGGACAGAGTGCACCCTCTGCAAGTTTGGAGATGGTAAAAATTTGGGAGGAGTGGTTGACCAGATGGTTGCTCTGCCATTCAGAGGGATCCTGTTGGTCTGGGAAAATGGGCAGAGAGGAATCTCATGAAAGTCAAGAAAGGGAAATGCTAATCCTGCACCTGGGGAGAAATAACCTGATGCACCAGTACAGGCTGAGGACTGATGGGCTGGAAAGCAGCTTTGCAGAGAAGACTTCAGGGGTCCTAGTGGACACCAAATTGACCATGAAACAGCAGTGTGTTCTCAGAACAAAACCAATTAAAAGCATCTTGGGCTGCATTACGAATAGCATCAGCAGCAGGTTGAGGGAGGTGATCCTTGTCCTCTTCTCAGCCCCAGTGAGACATGTCCACTGCTGGGCTACCCAGTGCAAGAGAGGCATGGACATAGTAGATTGAGTCAAATGAAGTTCCACAAAGATGATTAAAGCATCTGTCTCACAAGGAGAGGCTGAGACAGCTGGGACAGTTCAGCATGAAGAAGAGCAGATTGGGAGAAGATCTTGTCAATGTGTATAAATACCTGATGGAGGCAGCAAAGACATATCCAGGGTACTTTCAGCAGCACAGAGTGAAAGGACAAGAGTTAGTGGGTGCAATCTGAAGTAGAGGAAATCCCATTTGAACTTTTTTTCTGTAACATATTTACTCTCAGAGTGTTCAAGCACTGGAACAGGTTTCCCAGAGAGGTTGTGTCTCCAGCCTTGGACGTATTCAAAATAGAACTGGACACAGTCCTGGGCAACCTGCTGTAGTTGTCCTTTCTCTGACCAGATGGGTTGGACTGGATGTTCTCCAGAAGTTCCTGACAACTTCAGTCATTCTATGTCATTTTCTGTCTATCAAATCTCCTTGCTACATGAAGAATGAGCTGAATCTGATATATTTCACAGTTTGTAAAAAATCAATGTTTTTGAAACTGATTTTATAGAGGGTAGACAAAAAGATAGTCTGTTCCCTTCAAGATACTTTCTGATCATTTCTAGTTGTTCAAAACGAGTGCAGAATTGGAACATGAAATCCTGATGCATATGTCAATAAAACTCATGAATCACATCTGGAACATAATGCAAAAGAGATCACAGATATTTGTTAGAAATAACAGATATTTTGTTGGAAAAAAAACCCAAAACAGAACTCATGCTGGCAGGTCCTTGTACATATTTGAAATGTTTTTTCTTTCAGATCTAGAGTCTGTGATCTAGAAATTCCTTTCTGAATTCAGTCATGCTTCTAGAATAGAATTTAAAAAAAAAAAAAGAAAAAACAAAACAACAACAAAAACAAAAAACCAAAACCCTAAGCCTCTCCAGAATTAAATTGTTTATCTCAGATACTCAGATATTTGCAGAAAGTACTTACTCAGTGGGGCTTCCTTAAAAATTTGTAATTGGTAGACAGTCAGTTAGGCCTACAGATACTCCAGACGATACTGGACATTGAAGGGAGTTGTGACATTAATTTTTTACATTCTCCCCAGGTCCTTTTGTATTCTACTGTGTGGGTTAGGTACCCGAATAAGTACGCTACATCATCCCAGGAGACATATTTCTCTTTCTCTTGGGTGTGGAGTGTGCCCTGAGACAGTCGGGGTGTAGATGTCTACAGTTCATTTAATTCAGTGATTCATTTAAGACTTTAAAATCTGTCCTGAGGGAGTTTCCCCAGTATATCTTAGGTCAAGACTCAGAAATATTTCCTTTTCTTGTTCAGTGTTTAAGCATTCACTTAAATTCATTAAAGTCTGTAGAAATGAATATATAAAACAGGTTAATGGTGAATCATTTGTTTTTTTCTAAGGATAGCTGTGGGTCTCATATTTAAATTCCTATTTTTATACTGTAAGAATAGTTTTAATTGCATAAGGCTGCATGTATAATTTTAAGATAATTATATAGCAAGTAGATTAAGCCCTTATTTACTTATCATGCCTGAAGATCTCATTTAGCAATTACTGAATATTCACCTAATGTAAAACTGTCTTATTAAATCTATGCTGAACAGGAAAGAATTTTATTATTATTTTTAAACTTTCACAACTTTGTAACGGAAGAATAGAATTGTCAGACATGTATAAAGCACCCAGCCTTTAGCTATTATAATTTAGCTTGGGTTTTCTTAAGAAAATGCATGTGACATGCATTTATCGATGCTGAGGCTCGCTGAAGTGATCTCAGTATCTCTCCCTACCCAATTACACAGTGTGTGTGGTATGTGAGCTTCCAGCCACAGGATGGAAACACATCCACAACCATTTAGAGACAAGGAGGTGACCAACTCTTTGCCCTTGGAATGCTTAAAAAATTCTTCTCTGAAGGCATTTTCCACTGACATAAGGAGTGCAGAGAGTAAGCAACAACTTTCCTAGTAATCACCTGAACAGGACAAACCATCTCAAATGGAGTTCACATTTCATGAGGCAAACTCCAAATATAGGAGGTAATGTAGGGGATCAGTGAAAAATAAAGCTGACCACCATTTCTCCTCTGCTGATCCACAGATCAATATCTGAGGTCTTTGCACCCTCAAATCATCCTGCAGGCTGTGCCTGAAAGAAGCCTTTAAATCTCCTTAGGACTGGAGGGAAATGTAGTAACTCAGCTAAGCAATATAACTGTCCAGTCATTTATCCCTGGAAGATTAGTGCCTACTATGAAGACTTAAAAGACACCGAAGCCCCTAAGTATCTTTGGAGCATCAAACACTCAAGTGATGACCAGAATTCATTACCTTCTGTTTTGGGGGCTTTATGCCAGATGAACTATAGGCAAACAAAAGCGCGCTGTGATTAATAGAGTGCTCATGCCCCATATCTTGCCCTTCTGGTTTAGGTTTCCTGACAGTTACCACTGTGTTCTACTGTAACAAGTACCTTTGCCGTTGCTTTGAAAACTAAAGTTGTCTGTTCTCTAAATCAGGATTACACACTTGCTCATGGCTAAGCATTTGTGTCAGCTGCATACGGGTTAAGCCAGAGACTATCTCTTTATTACCTAAAAGACTGTGTAATGTTTATACAGCTATATATATGCGGGCAAGGTCTTTGATCTGAGTCTTTCAGAATTTCACTGATGTGTATTAAGCACCCTAAGATTTCTGTGAAGCAGGTAGATGTGTTCTTTTTTAAAGTCAGCTACACGTGTCACAGAGTTCAAGTAAATATACTTTTTTAAAAAAGGTAAATATCATCATTAGCACAAATAGGATGCAGACTTTGCACCTGTATTGTATTTTGACTCTAGCCAGTCCCAGATGTGAGAAATTAATCCTCACTTATTTTTAGGGTTTATTTCCTTTTGTTACAAGTTAGATAGTTGGATGAATCTTTTAACCAGATGCTCCATGAACATCAGGACCTCTTTTCTTATTTGACTGGAGTCCATGGTTCTGATGGATGTTTTACATATATCTAACCTACTAAGCCATGATTCACTGACAGATGCTAAACAGGAACAACTTAATTAACCAATTAATTCAAGGTTTATCTTTTCAAAGAGGAATTTAGATTCTGGTGATCTGTGACCATACCTTTAAACCTTGAATAAATAGCCATGAATCCGTACAATCCAGAGGTGTCCTGTTTCTCTCCTGCAGCCACAGGACTTGTTGACTCAGTTGTTTGTGCAGGCTAAGCTTCCCAAATCGTGTTCGCTAGAAACAAAGAGGGTAGCCCAAGCATTCAGAGCAGGAAGCACAAGCTAATTTATAATAAGATTAACTTTGCTCCACCACCCTCCCTGTGGCTTTACTGGGTTTTCTGTGGTAAGATCTCAACTACAGCTGCTCTGTTTGATTGCAATTCTGTCCATGTCGTCTCTCTGCTGCAAGGCAAGGGACTGGTTTTGTGTCTGTTTGGGTTGTTTTGTTTACCCCAGTCACCATACATAGCCATCTCCACAATAGAGGAATGTTTCTTAGCGATGCTGTAGACAACAGGCGACATTCACACAGGCTTCTTTGGGAGGCACAAGTACTGCCGTTTTTATTTGCCATGCGTGTCACCGAAATAACAAAGTGGGTCTATGCAAAAAAAAAAAAAAAAAAAAAAAAAAAAAAAATCCAACCTTGAGAGCTATAGAGTGTTATGCTTGGATCTGCCTGCTTGACTCTACTTACAGGTACAACAGGTGGAGTGGGATTCAGCCAAAGTTTGAAACAGCTAAATTTAACTAAAAATACAGGTATTCACATGAGATGTGTGTTTCAGTTCTCCCTGTGCTCAGTAGATATCTAGATCTGCTTTTGTTGTCCAGACCTTTGTGTCTATTTGCTGTACCATAGGTTATCTTGCCCAAACTTCACTTTAGTTTCAAGAGGACATGGACCTTTCACAGCTGTGGTGTCCTATCTGCCAGCTCTGTGTAGATATCACAGTTGTCCTCATCTCAAAAGCTGTTGCCTGACCGTAGGAGTAAGGAAACCTACACCTTGGTTAGAAGAGTCTAGGGTGGTTCAGCTGACCGAGTGCCACTGCTTTAGGACTGGTGCTCCTTTTCAGCATCTGTCATTCTTATGGTGATGACGGAAGGAGATTCACATTCTGAAAAATATTTAGATGTCTTCAACCTGGCAAGTCCATGGTAGGTGCTTTTTAACCTTTGAGCATCTGGTGCTGAAAGCTTTTTCTTTTTATCTTTGCTTTTGTGCAATCCTTAAGAAACTGCGCAAGAAAAATTGGAATCCCACTGTACTTCACAGAGCATTTACTGCCAGCAGAATCTTACCATGGGTGAAAATAAAAAAGTACTCTGTTTGGATAATAAACAATAACGTGTCTGGTAAAATTTTGAAGCACTGGCAAATAATGACACAGTGTGGTCTTACTTCAGAGCTTTATCCCTTTTGTCTATTAGATCATAAAAAAGTTATGACAAGGGATGTATAGCGTTACTTTGTTACTAACAAAAAAGATTAATTTTCAGTTCACCAAACCTAAAACCCTATGAGAAAATTTATATTATATTACTTCATTATATTATATGCTATATGTGATATTTAAAGATGGTCTAAAGCAGTGTCAGTACCTTGTGCATACCTTTAACTCTTAGCACTAATGTTGTAATGGCCTTAGAAGAGGGGAGCAAAAAACCTGTATCAGTAGAAAATGCATATGTGAAGACTTTGTCAGAGTTTTTGACCACCACATTAGTCATGTCTCATCCTAACTCCATGACTGTTATAAAACAGCTAAAGTTTTTTGAGGGCCTTTTGTTACTGACACCTGTGTTTAATGGTTTATTTGAGGCACTGTGAGAATGCTTGCTCTGGTCAGATGGAAGTTCTGCCTAACTCAGCACCGTGTCTGACAAAGTTTAAAAGAAACATGGCAAATATAAATTTGTCCTTGTCTTGACATGTTCTTTCAGCTTCTGACAATCAACTATTTAGGGACCTTGGTGTGTCTTTTTATAGAAGGAAAGCAATTATGTATTGTTTGAATTCTGCAGTTCAGAGGCTAAGTGACCATGTCTGTACTCTGAAAATGCCTCTTCAAAGGAGAGAATATAATTTCCTTTTGGTTGTGTCTTGAAACTATCAGGAAAACAAAGAATCAAAGAAAATTCTAATGTCAAGTGTTTACTGTCTATTTTTTCCCTGCAAATTGAGCTAACAACTAAGCCTGTCAATAGTTGGTTATCATAGAAACATAGTTATTTTCATTATACATGTATTGGCATTATCACTGTGATTCAACAGACACTTTGTTCTTTCAGAATTTCTAATTAAAGTGTAGTGTGAATGAATCTTTAGTAACCTTTCCATATTATTTTTTTTTTTCTGATACTGGTGCTGGAAACTATAATAAAAATCATTGCACTGAAAGACTTGAAACAGGACACGGGCTCATCTCCTGGAGATATATTCCCCCAACTCTGAGTCATAACACTAAGGTCAGATTATTATAACCTTATATAAAAGTTAAATATTTAAGTTAGTGTGATAGGCTCATCTTACAGTTAAATAAATAATCACCAACAGGATAATTCAGGTCATGCTAACCTAACTATCCAGGATAGACGGCACTAGACATATAGATAACTTACAGATCTTCTTCTTCATATCTTCCATATCTTCTTTTATCAATTAAAAAAGTGACAAGAATAATCAGATCCAGATTAGATATCTACCTTTTAGGAGTCCACATTACAATAGCTAGATCTCACCTTTGGTAACTTAGCAACACATAATTAAAAGGGCACTTTGACCACCTAAGGTGGCTGGCTAATCAAGGAGCCACCTGAATGTGTGACTGGAGATAATAAAACGAAAAGTTTCTTCTCAGTCACTGTGCAGAGAGCACCAAAGTAGAAAAGGTCCTTAAAAGAGATATTTTTAAGGCAAGCAAAAAAATCAAATAAAATTGACTTGAAACAGGGGAAAAGAGGAGGGAGAGAATAAGAGAAAGGCTGGTTCAGAGGAGAAAGCAGACTGAAAATTGCTTGAAGAACTGCCCATATGGGTGAGGAATCTAAGGCAGGAAAATGCCTGTTCTTGGCATAGATAAATATATTATAATACATAATGTAATTATGCTACTTAAATGAAAGTAATTAGGCTTGGAATGAAGTGTGGAGTCCTCTGAGTGCACATCCTTAATGTATCTCCCACTGAACTTTTGGGGATGGAGCTCAGGGATAAGATGAAACTTCATAGACTTGTGGCAGAGAGACAGCTTTGAGAGAGAGAGCAGCCTTAGTTCTGTGGAGAAACAGGAGGGGGCAACAGGCACCCAGGAAGGTGGCATCATTACTGTCCTACAGCCTGGTTAGACCCAAGGAATGTAGGGGGAAAAAAAGGAATCCTGTTCCTCAGGAACCAGGATAACGGTTGGTAGCTGATTTAGGGAACCTCTGTTATGGTTATGTCCCCTATTCAGGCAACTTCAGAACAGCATGATGCATTGTCTTCTTGTGAACCCAGAGTTAACTTTCACTGGTGACAGTGCATTTGTAAGATTACACCTATTATTTTGAAAAAAAAAGAGAGCTTGAAAAACTCACTCTCTCCAGCCCAGTGAGAAGAGTTTCTTCCTTAATATTCTCTAACCACAACTTGTGGAACCTCCAACATTTCTTACAAATTGATAGTCATAGCAGCTGCTTGACCGACGACTCCTTCAGCTTACATTTGTAGGGTTGAAAAGTAGCAGATGCAACCAGGAGATGCTCTCATGAAGGCTAGCTTCCCCGACTTCTACTGCTTCTTTTCAGAGTGAGCACAGAGATAGTAACATGCTACCCATCAGTATCTTAACTACTGATACCATAGCCACTTGCACAAATCCATCTTCTGACTGTCTATTTGGGGATACCTGGTGTTTCTTTTTGAGAATCATGCTCTTGATGATAGACCAGGCTGCCTCCACTCTTCAGCAAAACTGATCCTTGATGTGTTTGAAAAGCCCATATAGGAACATTTCTAAGCTTCCCAACCTGGGATGTGTGGGAGATTCCTGAAATTTGTTGGTATGGTCACTGCACCAAGTAGGACCACAATGCAGACAGATAATCATTTTGTACAGCAGAGAGATTGCCTTTGTCAAACAAATTCTTTGCTGTGTTTCTAGGGCAACATACCTGATGCTGAGGCAAGACATGAAGCACACACCTCCTCCTGTTCCACAAAATTTTCCATTTAAAAAGGTTTTCTGGTTTGGGCCCCAAGGGCAATCTCAGAGTTGTCTAAAATAAGTTATACATTTAAAAAATGTTCTTTTTAATTGTGTCGTATCAGTTGGTTTTGTCCATGAAACTTAGCAAATTATCTCAATTCAGTCTACCTACAGTGCCAGAGATGCAGTTGACAAAAGCTGAAGATCAGACCGAATGTATGCTAGCGCTCATTGGTTTGAAAATGTGGTAATGGATAGCAAAGCAGACACTCTGCTCTGTCATACAGGCATAATAGTTCTCTGGGGTAACCTAAATAACCTATTATCTGAAATTACCATGTTCAGCAGGCCACTTTTTCCAGTATTACTTCAAGCTATTCTTCTTCAGCTAAGTCTTGCATGATATAGTTTTGTACTCATATGAATAATCAAATTAATTTTAAATACCCTTTTATGGCTGGTGCCATGTTTTTTTTACAACATGGTTTGTTGTAAAATAATGAACATGTTAACTTAAAAACTGCAGCAGAGAACATATCTTCTCCTGATTAAGGAATGGTGCTTTGAAACGAAGTTGCTTAGCTATGCCTAGGGCACTGATCTGAGAACTGAAAGATCTGCTTCTGGGTTTATTCCTGGATTATTTTGAATAAGTCACTTTTCTTTCCCATCTGTAAAATAAGGCTGAAAATATAGGCACCTTCATCTTCAGATCTCAAGGCCTTTTGCAAGTATGAAGTATTCTATTTTAATTCAGTGCTATCTGTGAGACTAATTAACATAATGGCTCAAGAGAATCTTTTGATCACTGAAGGTGAGAAGGGACATCAATTTCTTTTGATTTTGAAGGCAACAAAGCACAACCAGCCCTCCACAGAATCAGACCCTTCAAATGATATAACTGTCAACGTCCGATATGTTGAAGCTCATTTGCTTCAGAGGGATTTTCATCTGGAAAGTACTCGTCCTGAGATGAGAGAACTTATAGAAAAGCAACATTATTTTTTCTCCTATTTCTCTTCTCTTTTCTTTCAGCTAGTCAAATGAACATGTGAACTCATTTCTAAGAACAGAGAGATACAGAGAGTGTCATTAAAATCATGGTATTTGCTGTTCCCAGTAATTACATTTAGCAGAGTATTCAAAGCAATCTTGCTTCTAAACACAGTAAATGCAGTGGGTCAGGTAAATGTTACGATTCAGTAACTACTGAGGGTTTCACGGTACCTATGGTAACATAAGGAGCACGTGTGGAATCAGGCACTGAAGAACTCAGGTTTTACCCAGCATGTAAATAAGGGTTTATTTTTCATTTTCAGCTCAGCTCCTGTTATGTCCCCTATCAATAGTGTTTAAGAGAAGGCAGACATTTAATCCCAAGATTTTCTCAGAAACAGTTGTTTACCAACAGAGCTCAGCTTGAGAAAGCAGTTCAAGCAAGAAAGTTCTGTTTAGAACCATTAATGGATTGAAAAAGTTGTAAGCATCTGGCAAGGTCTTATAGTAGGATCTGTTTGACAAGACCAGTCTAATATTTATGTTCCAAGCACTGAAGGAAGATTATCCCTTTGCTATTTTATCGAGAAGTCTTGATCTCTTTGCTTTACAGTTAATCAGCACAATGTGGACAGCGCAAAATCCTAAGCTGAAAAAATAATCAAAAACCCCTACAACTGAGGGTGATATACAGAGAGAGGTTTTGTTGAGAAATTCAAAGTTATTGGGGTCCTACAGCTCACCCTTGGGCTGGAATTTTGCAGACTGGCAAGTTTCTTAGTTTTGATGCTGAATGTTTGCAAAGAACCTTTTGTGACAGTTTCCTTACCTGGAAAATGGGTTTAATGATTCTCTTCTTCTCTCTCTTCTTTCAGCTCTGATAATGAAATGGCTATACGATGATTAATATTAAATCATTGGGACAGGATCAGGCCTCTTGAGAGGCAAATAATAAGTCTTATGTATTTACTAAGTGACCATGTCAGAGTGTTATCTTTCCTCCTGAATGGTCTTCTAATTATTATTTTTTAAAACGCGCTTAATGGAAATGGGGAACAAATGTTTCAGCCTTGGGACCTCATTTCAAGGTTGCACATTGTACAAAAGTGCATTATGAAAACCCTTTTGTACCAACTGTAATTAGAGATAATTGCCAGCAGCCTAGCTGTTCATTTTCAGGAACTGGGCACAGGAGGTTATCTCTGCTTAAAATGCCCGTCACATTTGTGCCTGCTTGCATATTTTTATAGCAAGGACCTCTCCAATTTTACTTAAGGATGTGAAAGGATAATTTACAGCCTGGCTGAGTAGAGTGTACCTGCAAATATGCAGGTGGATAGCCCACTTTAGCTCTGACGCTTGGAAAGTAAGAGTGCTCGTGTTGCATAAAATTAGATTGTGCCTGATCAAGTGAATTCAGCTACTGATTCTGCTTTACGGGATCTTAGGAAAGTACCTTTACTCTCTGTGTAACTTGAATAAAGGTACTCAATTCTTACATTACCAATTCGCACTGAATGGAAGAGTCAGACGGTACATCCTGGACAGCTTGTGAAGATGACATGTGATAGAGGATTTTGAGTCTGATGATGATTAGGAGATGACCTCAACTCTCATATATCTGTACCAACTACAATAGAATATTAACTATTTTTCCTGCCAGTCTCTCAGGTACTAGGTATGGTATGAAAACAAAACTTTTAACATATCCTGAAAGTGTATATATAAGATATACTTTCATATATATGGACAGAAATGTATGTGTTCTGTATATAGTTGTGTATGCGTGCATGTATATTTATAAACACATAATTACACTTCATATTTTTTGCTTTCACTGGCCCTTTGAAGTAGTTACATGTCAAATCAGCCTCTTACAGTTGTGAAAGTAGAAAAAAAAAAGAAATAGCTTGGATGGGATTTGTGTCACACAGCTTTTGATACCTAACCTGTAGATATTCAGATCTGCTCCGGTCATCCCAGGTTCTCCTGCTGACCAACAGATGAACTTTAAGGGAATAATTCATATGCTCTATTATAGACTTTATGTGACCCCAAACTGCCTTTTGCTTTCTTTGAATTACAGAGGGACCCAGCAATCACTAGATCAAAGGTAGACACCTGCATTGCCCATTTAGCCAGATGAGTCCCATCCCTTGTTATTCTAAGATGTGGATGGTGCCAGGCCTGAGGCACAGGAGCAGACAAACATATACAAAGAATACAAATTAAGGGATGCAAAGTATTAGCCACTTTGTAGCTGAAATATGGGACACTGAGCTCAGATGACTTGATGAACATAGCACGGGAAGTTAAAGGTAGAACCAAGAGAAAAACTCGACATTGTTCTGAATCACCCTACAGAGTCTCATTTACAAACTACACTTACTGTCAGTGTAATTAAAGTAGCAATTAATACCAAAGTAGCAACCTTAAATAACTTGACTTAGGCTAATCATTCAGTCATTATTCTAGTTCGATATTTGTCTTGTTTACTTTGGAGGAGGAATTGCTGAGATACCATCTGTTTCCTGTTAGCTGTATTTTAAGAAAAAAAAAAATAAATTAAAAAATTATCTTGAGAAAATCTATTACAAATGTGTGCTCAGGAAATATACAGGACATGACCTAGCATGAAAGATGGAGCTACAACCTGTGACTTACCAGGTATTGGCAACAGTAAGGTGAGATTTCCCATACTTTTATATGTATCCTTCTACCTTTAGCCTTGGGAAAGATTAAAGGCAGTTCATGTTATTTCTACTTCTGCTCAGTGCCTTCTAAGTTATACAAGTATTTTGCCTCATACGGTGTTACAGTCCTTCGGGGACTGGACTGAGTCCACTGAACACATTGCTCAGGACCATTTTGCCCATGGTTTTTTATCTCTTTCTAAAAGAGTTCTTGGTCCTCAGGAAAAATTCTTGAACCTATTCTTGTACAGAGCCAGAAGCCAGAAAACTAGTAATTAAACAGGAAATGAATGCACTTATTTTGAATGCTTTTCCCTAAGATTTTTCAGAAATAAGAGCCTAAAAATTAAGCCCAAAGATTCATGTCTTGAGTATTGCAAGAGCTCTTGCTATCGTGACTTCCAGAGATTCAGAGAGTGACACTCTTGGAAGTTTTTAAGACAGGCACGTCCTGGTTTCTACCGTTAATTAAAGACCCTTAAATGAACTGCTTCTGCTGGGAAAGTCATTGATATTCATGCCATTCTAATGCTGGCAGTGCAAATCTTCAGTCTTTACAAGGTATTGCTCAGCAAGGGGAGAAATGCAACCTGAAAGTTATAGTCCTTGCAATCAAAGAGAAGAAGTAACATTTGTGCAAAGAATCTGAACAATTGCATGTATTTAACATGACAGTTCATGGTAAATACTAATAGAGTATTGTTATCTGGGTCTGCCTCCCTGTTCTTTGACATTGTGAACCCATTCTAATCGGAGAGTCAGCAAATTGCTGCTACACTTATTTATTATGCATCCCAGTTAGCACAACTATTAATTTGAACTTGGAAAGGATTATTTTTGTCCATTAATGTCCTGTATCTCCATATGCGTGAAATATCAAATCTTGAAATCAGATCCACCATTGATATATAAAGGGTTTCTTAATGAAAGCCTATAAGACACTAATTATCTAGTTAGCTTTCTAAGTGGGAACTGTGTTGTGCTTGAAGTTCAGCTGTTAGAAGAGGTTGAAAACTGAACAGAACAGAATACGTGGCTCTAGCTCAAAAAAATCTATTGAGCATATGCTTAACGTCTAGTTATGCATATGCTTGAAGCTGCACACAGGTTGTGGTAGTCTGCTGAATTACGGGTAGAAAACAAAGCCTTCATCATTTCATTTCTTGATTCAGCCAAGTGAAATGGTTGCTGCATTCTTGTCACTGGAAAGAGCAGTTAAAAAATGTACTATCATCCTCTCTCATTTTAAATTAAGAAAACCCTTCTCTAACTGATAGCTTCTCTATTATGTTAAGCAATGCAGTTCATTACATTTATGGTAATTTTTACTTACATGAACATACTATTACCTTTCAGACTGAAACATAAATTCAGGGAAGAAATAGAGTTCATGAAATTTCTGAAAATGGCTTTCTTAATGATTTTCTTTCCAAATATCTTTGAAAACAAACTTGACAGATTTTTGAATGGGTTTTACATATTCCATAGCAATAATAGAAGACTTTGTCCTACATTGTAAAGAAAGGGAAAATTATATAGGGTTAGAAAGACGGAGAGCTCTTCAGGTAATTCTGATTTCTATGCCTATGTAGGAATAATTTTAACCCAGCTGAAGATCAAGACCTGAATGGGAACATTGCAAGCATTAAGTAACTGCTTCAGTTTAATGAAATGCAGAATGTTATATACTGAGAAGTGAAAAGTATCGTGATGTAATTTTAACAACTGAAGGGAGTAGAGTAAGTAAGCAAATAATTTTCATATTTATACAGCATGAATAACACTAAGGTTGACCGTATAAATGTTCTCCAGACTGTGCTGGTTGCCAAAAGGATTTAGAAAGGAAAGAATAAGGATCTTCTTTAGCAGGAGACATCACAAAATCTGGTTTCTTTTCCATTCTGCAGATTCTCTGGTGTCCAGTATTATGACCAAAATCCTGAACGTCCAGTTCTTATAGTTCCAACACCAGCTGTGGTCCATCTCCTCTTTCTTCTATCAATAGCAGACTCAATAACCTTGAAACTTAGACCTCTTGTCTAAAGACAGTTGAAATTGGCCAAGATATTTAATGGATGGTTGGGACTGGCAGACATACAGCAGGATTGCAGAAGCTTCCTTTCCTTAGAAAACCAGTTAAAAAATGAAGACTTTTTTGCATCTTGCATTTTGTAAGCTAGCAGTGTTGGGTAGGCGAGAATGGAACTGAAAGCATATTTTGTTACAGCAGTTAAGAGAGAAGAGGTGTGTAATTAGGCTAATATAATATGCCTCTACTTATAAGCAAATACACATGTGGAAGTCAAGGGACTTGCTAGAGTGTGTGTCTGTAAGAATATCTCACCTCAGCAAGAACCGTTTACTAAAGACCAAGTGAGAGGACGACTGAGAAACAAGACAGATTTTGTAAGTCTCTGCCAACTCCTCTCAGCCATGGGAGCTTTACAAAAGGAGCTGCTGTTTTCAAAAGCTGACATTTCAGAACCCCACACAGCCTTGGTGCTGGTCAGTCTTAGAGCAACCGTTCTGCCCAGCCTCTCCAGGGGCAGAAACACCTGCAGAAGGCACTGTTTAATTCACATAAAAGTCCAAGTGGAGAATCAAAACCTGTCAGCCTCATCTGCTGCTCCTTCTTCCTCCTTAGCTACTCATCACTTCTGCAAAGGTTTCTCTCAGCGCAACAACTGTGTCAAGCTAAGTGTGGCAGCTTAATAGGAGAAGAAAGATTTAAAGTATTATCTGGTATCCAAATGGGTCCCATCCTTTTAGCAGGTAAACATGCATCCTGGTTTATTTGTGGAACAATGTTTCTTGGTGGTGTAATGGCATGAGGATACTTTTGGCTGCAACTGACTATATGGCACCAATCAACGTTATACTGGGTTTGGTTGGGTTTTTTTAACTTAATTTGATATCTTATGTTGCAGTCTGGATACTGTGGAGTTTCACACTACTGTAGTTTCATAAGGTAGCACTGAAGCTTCCAGAAGAATAAAGGGAAAAAATAATGCTTTTCCATTTGGATTTTATCTTTACCTTCCTAACTGGGCCAGCTGAACTTAAGAGGAATGGAGTAAAAAACACAATTTACAGATGTCTCTGCTATCTTAAGCTGATGATAGAGGAACGGGAAGAAAAAATGCATAAAGCCAAATCGCAAAAAATACCACTTCATCTCAGATACTTTAACATGTTCAAGAAGCGGTGATGACATCCAAATACTGTGTCTGGCTTGTATTTTTAAGAACAGAAAGGGAGGTTTTATTTCTAATGTGCATGTCTATGACATGACATTATTTGAGGATCAAACAGCTTTCACTCTATCACTGTAACTGTTCCAAAAGCTCTCAAGGTTCTTGATTTAGTCTTAAGAAACTTCCAATCTGTTCTGATATTCAACTGGGTCAGTAACTTCAGGGGTATTATGTATTGAAGAATATAATTCTATTCAAAAAACAAATTCTGTTCAAAAGTTGGGACTTTACTCCAGATTAATGTCTGGATTAACAGCCAACAAGAACAGATATTTCTGTTCCACAGAGGTTGCTTCCTTATAGCTTTGCCTGCCTCCTACATAATTTCTTGTTTCCTAGGAAAAAAATCTACATTTTCATCTATCCAGTCTAGCTAAGGCTGACTTGTGATCTTTGCCAAAATTTAAGCTTTCCTTTAAGGGGAATTGGGGCTACCCTCTAAAACAGGAGTACTGAGTTTACTCTAGTTGATTTGGCTTCTATAGTTCATGAAGAGTGAAAGATATATCCAGAATATTCCTTTTCATCTTAAACACATCTTCAGTGAGAAAAGTTCCCTCTGGAGATACTATTGTGTCTGTACTGACTACTAAATTGGAGAGCTGTTGAATGCATCTTAGAGCTGGATTTTTCCTTTTGACCTTCCCTTCCCTTCCCTTCCCTTCCCTTCCCTTCCCTTCCCTTCCCTTCCCTTCCCTCTCCCTGTCTGCAAAAGGGAACATGGAAAGTTACCCTTAGCTTTGAGGGGCTACTTAATGAGTAAGAAACACATGATAAAAATGAGGAATCAGATGCTGCCCCAAGCACATGTGACCCATAACTGGAGCTAGGAGGTGGTTTGGGAAGGTGGATATATTTGTTCAAACTTATTTCACCCAAGGTTTTTTAACCTTTTCAGACCTCCAGACTTGTTAAGGTAGTCTCATGATTGCCAAATGCACAGCTGGAATATGGCACCTATGTACATGGTGGGCAAGGACCTTCAAGGAATTATGAAAAACAGTTATTGTTGTTTACTCTGGTGCAGGCTAGGTGCAAATGTTAATATCTCCACTTTGCTGAGCTCCATCTTCTTTCCGTTGCAAAACTGACATTGCCAATTGCATTAAATCAAAAAGAGTTTGTAACTCTGGAGGTGGGTTTTGGCATTTGCTCTCCTTCCCGTCCACAACTCTTACCATCCTAGCCATGCTCCACCCTGAATTTTATACCCATTTATTTTCAATTTATGGGAAATAAATAATAAGCTGAAGAAATAGAGCAGAGAATTAGACCCATTGTGAGGGAACCACAAGATGAAACTTTGGTGTTTGTGTTTTCCATAATAAATGACTGTAATGGTGCCTCCTGGCCTTAAATTCAACATGTGCATTACTACCACAGGCACAGAAAAGAGAACATCGTTCCTGATATCCTTCCATTAAAATTTTGCACAGTAATATCTGTTTTAAACTTCTTAGAGAGAAACATTTATGTTGCCTTAGTTAGTCCATTTCTCAGGTACAGATACTGCTTCCAGGCTACAAAATCAAAAATCCCCAAAACTACAGAGTTTGGTTCATGCTGCAGCCAGAGATAAAGATTTCTAGCTGTTTGAGACTCTTTTTGCTACCTGCATGTAAACAACTGTAATGATCTTGAAAGGTTGATAGCTTACTCTCTAGGGAATAGTAAAGGTGAAAGGAAAATGTCATACTCTGACAGTAATTGCATAAGTATGATTAAGCTAAACTACTGAATGGATGCCTATGAACTTTGATTGTGGTACAGCTAAGGAAAAAGAAAATTATTTCCTGCTTCAGAGGAGCACGCAGGAAAAAATATATTCTAATTTTTGATATATCAAATGACAGAGGAATGATACCTTGGCATTTTATTTATACAAATACATTTGCGGATTTGGAATCGTAGCTCAAGGAGAGTATTTTCATTGTGCATTATCCAGAGTCATCAAGCCTATAATTTAATTTGTGATAATGGAAAGAAAAGAAAAATGTGGATAAAAATGCTGCTGTGTGCATGTGTGTGTGTGCGTAAATCAGCAGTATGTGGTACTAAAATGCAGCAGTCTCTTTTAGCAGTAAACCATGATTATTTTGGAAGGTGGGGAAAGACAGCAGAGACATGACCTGTTTTTCCCTTTCTTCTTTATTCTGGAGGGAGATGGGAATACTTCAGTTTAACAATGTTTTCATCTGTCTTTGATTCAGTAGTGGTGTCACATACTTATCCTCTTGGGTCCAGATCCACAACTAGCATAGTTTGACCCAGCACCATTGATTTTACTGGAATCACACCAATTTCCTATATTTGAGAATTGGGCCTGCACTGATTTCTTCTTCTTTCTGTACAGCAGTGTTGTCTCTTGTTGCCTTGGATTTTTGTTTTTTGTTTGTTTGTTTTAAATTAAATATGTTCTTTCACAGCTTATTAAACCCTGTTGTTTGCAGACAGTCGATGCAACAAAGGTTAATGTGTCAGGTTTTGCTTCCTGATATAAGTGTTTAGGCTTGACTGAGGCCACCAGGGAATGACTTTACAGACCTACAAATTGCTCATTGAAATCTGTGAAAAATCTAATGACTTTAGAAGAATTCGACTAATATGTATCAACTAAATTCCCAATGGCTGGTGAAAACCAGAACATACTCTCTACAACTGAAAGATCATAATAGTCCATAGTTGTATCCCATCTGATCATCTTGGTATGCTCAGAATCAAACAATTCATACAAGAAAATCTGAAGCTGACAAATGCAGAACAATTTATACAGTCCAAAGAGAACTTGACTTTTTTCCTGGAACTTCCTTATCTACAAATTGTCCTTATCCTTCTCAGCTCCTACTTAACCTGCAAAGGGCAGCTGGGCTGATAAAGAGTCAGGAATGTGCAGAACCATTTGCTAATCTATGTATAATCTACCCTAATAACTCTGTTTAATTTTGTTTTTACAAGAAAGAGAAATTTCCAGAGGGGAAGCTGGTAAAATATAAACATAAATCCAAGAAGGATCTATCACGTAGCCTGACTCAGGAAGAAAACTTTAAAGGATTTTTTTGAGGGAGAGGGGAAGGAGATAATCCTGTCCTGGGATGGAATAGTCTCCTTTTCCCCTTTTCCCTTTTTTTCCTTTTTCCCTTTTCCCTTTTTTCCCCTTTTTCCCTTTTCCTCTTTTCCCCTTTTCCCTTTTTCCCCTTTTTCCCTTCCTAGAGCTGAGGACTACTCTCAAGTTTAGGACTCAACAGCCCAAAGGGCCTGGAAAAACAAAAACAAAAAATTCCTTGGGCCAACTTCTGTGTGTAGGAACGATATTTAAAATTAGTCAATTGTATGACAGTGTATTTTTCTGGTCATTCTCAAATCCTCAGGTGGCTGCACAGGAGTATTTTTTTTCCTTCATCGAAGCTGTATCTCAAGATATATTTCTATATATAAGCTAAACCCCATGATGTGAATTCCAGCATGCTTTTATTGGCCAGGGTCTATGTTTCTGTTACACAGACACAATTAAAAATATAATACATTTTCATTTATTCTTTATCAGACATGTAGATGCAAGTCATCAGTCTCTTTCTAGTCAGTTTAGAGGAGATAAGAGTTGTCCTAGTCCCTTGGTGGAGTTTTTCAGGTCAATGCACATTATTGTTTGTGGGTTTAGGTCAGGCGCTCCTCAGCTCCATCCCCAGGTGGTTGGTCATGATGGTGGCCCTTTCGCAACCTTTGACTGTGTTGCTCATGTCTACCTAAATTAATGCATGAACTGGATGATGTGAAGGTGTAGTGCTGATGTGCTTTCTAGATGGCTCCTGCAAGCTCAGAGCCCTGCAAAGTAGTGTCTGTTTTATGGTTGCTATGTAGTGCCATGGTCTATTGCCTTTGCAAGGACCTTTTATATGAAATCTGGTGTTTTGTTGTTTTCTTTTTTTATTTTTTTGGTTTGTTTTTTTTAATGGTAGCTTAGCAGCTGGGACTGCCATGTACCAGATGCAGGAGTAATACTTCCCTGTTTCATAACCAATGTGTCCATTGCAACCAGCCTGTACATGGTGAGGAAACATGAGAAATAAGGAGAGGGGGCATCATATAATCCTTGCATGTGAAGTGTTGGTTTTACTGGCTCTGCTGTTTTTCCCTTGGGTGGGATTTCCTGCACCTCTCTCAGATGCCTGCAGTGCAGACAGGGACGTGAGCTATTCCCCCCAAGGCTTCCCTGACCATCAATGAACAAAAATAGGCAGCAGCATGGCTCATGTCACCTACATTAGAGGTCCAGTTGAGGATGAGACTGATTGAAGCTTACTGTCCATTGCCTGAATTGATTAGATCTTCTGAAGGAGCCCCAGGGGACTAGCTCAGGTAGAAATGCCTACTTTGCCAGTGCTTATGAATATTAAAGGTAAATCCTTTCCTTTCCTCTGTGATAGATCTCGTCTCTATTTCTTTCACACAGGTGCCTAGAGTCAGCTTTTTAGTCCAGAGCTTTCTGTTAGTTTTTTTGTTTTGTTTTGTTTTGGTTTGGTTTTTTTTGTTTTGTTTTGGTTTGGTTTGGTTTTTTGTTTTTTTTTTTTAATTATTAAGAAATCTGCACATAAGATCTTTGTTGCTCCAGGAATCTCTCTTCCTCTTCATATCATCACCTAGAATTGCCTTTTTTTTTTTTTTTCCCCTGGACTCATAATTATCTCCACAGCAACTAATGGGGATTCTCAAACAAAGGGTTGTTATTTCAGTTGAAAAATAAGCAGCAGAACCAGATACATGACTGCAGCAGCAGAGGTACTGTCTGGTCTGCTTTTCAGAGATTTTGAGCATCCATTGTCCTGTTTTATTCAAAAGATATGACTCCAATGTCAGCTTGAGCACGTAGCCATTTTCTTACATATTCTTGCTACTAAAATCATTAATTCGGTAGACAATGAAAAAAAGCTCTTGAATCCCAAAATATTAACTTGAAATTTAAATCTGAACTTCTTGCTCAAATGAGCAAATAAACTAAAAATAATCCACCATCGATAAGGAATTGTTTAAAAATAACTTGTTTTCTGATATGGCCAAGAAGGGGTAAGTTTTTAAGATGGTGCCTAACATTCATTAACCAGGAAAAGAAAAAATATCATTTTAACATTTCACCAGAATGACAATGAAGGAAAAAAATATTACTTTCCAGGTATGAAGGAACCAGAGTGTTCCCAATTGTCATGGTATTTATTGTAAGTCTTAGAAAGGATGGTGAAATTCATTTCACCATGTCACCTAGCAGTTTAAAAGCATCTAAACTATCTATCTCAGCTCCCTCTATGGTCAGTGAAAAGAGAATGGCATCTCCAGTGTATGATTTTGCCTAGACACGTTGTATCTAATATAAAATTAACCTGTAAGATTAAATACTAAATTTAAATGAACCCCCAAATTTTTAACTTTTTTTAAAGACTCAGTTCTTACATCAATATGAATAGAGAAAAAAACTTGGCTATAACTGAAAATAAAAATAAAAATATCCAACTTTCCTGATTAGCACGGAAAGGCTTTAAAATGTGTCATGATGTCTCTGTAGAAATCAAGAAGCAAAATAAAAGGAACTATGGTATTTGTTACTTTAGAAGCATTATCATTTATTTCAGTAGGTGGGACTGTCCCTATAAAAGGTTGTTATCATTTCACAATCTTTGTGTGCAACTGTTAACTAAGCATTCCTTCAGTGGAAAACTGACTTTCCACCCAGGTGACATTTTACAGTGAAACCCCATGAAACTGGAAGGTGGAACATTGACACATTGACTGGCAGTTCTCTGGATCAAGCTATGCTGGGTCCATCAACTCCCTTCCAGACCTCACACGTCAATCTTTGAGACTCAGGTGGCCAAAAGGGACTATTGACTGCCTGTTAAGCATTTCAAACCAACAAGTTTAGGCGTCTGTTAGAAAGAAAGCACTGACTGTATTCAGACTCCAAATGCTTAACTAAGGTGCCCCTGTTACAGCAGGTCTGAGTGATCAGCTCTATACAGCACAGGGCATTGGTGGTGCAGCTGGATGGAGGCCTGCCACATCTGTGATGGCTGTTGGAGCTTACCCCTGATGTTACTGGAGGAAACCTTAGTTTTGACCCAGACAGTCTTCCAACTGCGATTTGTCAGACTTCTCACAGGGGGATCAAAGTTTGCTAGGGTAATTTCCTGTGCAGCAGACAACGTAGTGACCTGGCTGGAGAAACAAGCGGTATATCAGGTAAAGATCGTAGCAGTCACCTATTTTGCCAGGAAAAGCAATTACCTGTTCTTGTATAGTTGTGGTCATGGCATTGGCAAATTAAATAAACAGCTACTGAGGTGCAGCTGTGCTGGAGATCTGCCCAAGATGAAATTGCGCATACAGTGATCTTGTGTCATCTGTGCTGTTGTAAAAGCAAACGGCGGTCTAACAAGCTGTAAATCCTCTGGTGAAATGAGTGCTTTAAGGCACAGCCAGGGGATCGGGAGTGACTGCATTCAGAGAAGTTCCTATGTTTTTTGCCACAGTGTCACAACTGCCACAGTGTCAAACAAAGTGTTACTCCATTGGCCTGCAGGCAGAATCAGTCATGTCACCAGTGAAGAGGCCCCATTTTACTTTGAATTCCTAGAAACTAGGGGTGTACACGTTGCCCGTAGTCACATCTCAGCTGTTAAGGATAGCGTCATCAGCCCAGATTTTCTGTGGGGCTGTGATCAGAGACCACATCTTAGACACCCCCCAGAGAATGGGACGTGCCCTTTTCTCTGCTCCCACACTTTCCATCCATGTTATGACCAACACAACTTCATGAGCTTGACAGAGAGGGCAAAGGACCTTTGGAAATCCCAACCCAAGTTGCTTTAGAAAGTCTGGCAGAAGTGTGGTTAAAACACAAAACGCTTAAAAGCTGCAATATAGTGAAATCAAGGAGAAAGAAGTCAGGAACATTGAGAAACAGAAACAGGCCAAATCAGTGCTGGGATTGTCCAGTGCAAGAAGGCGTAGATCAGGTGGGCAGACTGTGTCTCCTTTGATCACAAAGGATGTGGGGGTTGTAGTCCATGCATGTTTTAAGACAGGAGACTCACAGAAACAAGCATGTCCCAGGAGCAAAGGGATAAACTAGGTTGGACACAGACGTCATTAGAGTGGCAGAGTTGGAGATTTCAGAGCAGCAAGTCTGCCTGATGCTGGCAACATCTGGTTTTAGAGGAACTTGAATGGATGAAAATTCAATGCAAATTCTTGTTGCTTTTTCCCCATAAGGAAATACTGAATGGAATGAAGTTGTGTGCCTATTGCTGCTGTTCATCCAGAGAAATACCCATAATATAAGATTGTGCTTATTTCTGTACCAATAATTTTATGAATAATTATTCTGTACATTTGCATAGGCAACAACAGTATTTCTAAGATTCTGAAACTCTGGAAATGGAATGAGTTCACTCTTTTGCAGTCTTAAAAAAGAAAGATTCTGTGAAAAATACAAATTAAGGTAAGAATTTAAAATTTTTAACTAAGGACAAGATTAGACATTTGTCTAACTCACTAAGAGGAAGTGATGTTATTTCTCCTTTCCCTGCTTCCCTGCTCCTACTAATAAACTCTATGCTGAAGGGTCTTATGGAAAGAGAAGAGTACTAGGTAGAACTGAAATGGAAATCGTGTGATGGGTGTGGAGTGGAGAGGTCATTTGAAGTATGAATGTCATCTTGGATCTCTGTCTACCTGTAAAATAACACAGAGGCCAGTTCACAGAGGCAATCCCTGTGTTTTTTATAGCTGCCAACAAGAGAGCTTGAGAGAATCTTTTTCAAGATGGATAGACACCTAATTCACATATAAATTTATCTCCTGGTTTTTTATTTCTGTGGGAGTTAGTTGTATGGCCTCATTTCATCATGACTTTGGAAGGACATAATTTAGCAGTAGACATATTGGTTCCCTCCAATGTCAAAAGAAACAACCTTTGCAAGGAAGTTTAGGCATTTTAGGCATTCCCCCACTCTATGCCCAGTCATGTATCTCCATCACACTTCTACGTTACTCTTTAAGTTACTATTCCTAGCGGTCACAGTTACTACTTAGAGACCATTTCAGATGCCACAGTGTGAGATCTGCATATATTCAAAAGTGGCAAGTGGTGTTTTTTAAATGAATATACATTGACTTATTTGTGCATGATGCATAATGTCTTGAAAAATGCAGTTTTCTGTCTTTTGTGGTGGGTATCAGATCTTGCATTCTGCATAAAGTGTACATCACCCTCATTTGGGATGAGAGCTGTGCTGAAAGAAGGATGACGACAAATCACCCATTCCAAGCCTTGCTGACAAACCGAGGTTCCCCAATATCTGTCCTAGAGACTGGTCCTTATTCATTTTGGCTGCATGGTTAAAACACACATTTTCTGTCTTCAGATCCCTTTTTCCCCCAAACTAAGGATGAACTCTTGCATTATGATAGCCCATGCAGAATGCAACTAAGCTTCTCCTTCATGTGCCTTAAAAATGCTTTTTATGGGGGTTTGCCTCATTCCCAGAGGTTAAGATAAGGTAATTGGCATGTAGTCCTCTGTACCCTCCTCCTTGCCTTTTTGTAAGGATTAACATAGCTTTTATTTTATTTTATTTTATTTTATTTTATTTTATTTTATGTTTTTAACATTGGGGACCTCTCCGAATCGCTACAAACTTTCAAAGAAGATGGAGAGTGGCAGCATTTTGTCAGCCAGCTCCCTGATGGATACATTCCATCTGGCTCCAGGACTTGTACATGTCCAATTTACCAGGTTCAGGAGTTTATTAAACTCCCAAATCCCCAACCTGGTGCTTGAATTTCTTTCTCTCTGAGAAGAGAGATTTTTTTTTTGTTCCTCTCTGAATCCATCAACCTAATTATTATGAACAGCCACAGTTGAGGCAAACAGTATCTACAACATTTCAATTAATGCTCTATTGAAAACACTTAGGGCTGCATGTATTCAGTCCACCTCTTCCACCCATTCTCCTTTTTCCCCTCCCAATCTTAAAGCAAGCCAATTGGAAGAAAAATTGTGTGCAGAAAACCATACTTTCCTTTCAGGTCACCAGAGTGAGGCATGTAAAATGCATATAGCATGACAGAAACTAATTTTACGTCTCTGTTTAGTCCCTACTGAGCAGCTGAACCTGTGCTTGACAGAAAATGGCTTATGGTGAGAAGCGGCTTTGTCTGTTGATATGGCATGTTTTTTACCCACCTTCCATGGTCCATATATTTGCTGGAAGCCAGCATGAGTTGTGGGTACAGTTGTCAATGAGGATTAGAGCCTTTCCTGGCATGTTCTCTCTTTTTTCTGTCTGGCATATAGCCCGCAAAGGCTGTTGGACAACCAAGTAAAGACATGAAGGGCAACTTAGGCTGAAATCACCTCCCTTTCGGCTTGGGAGTCCAGGGAGAAAGTAACAATTCTTGTCAGAGATGGAGGGAGATAAAGGCATAGGAACACTGCACATTTGTTTTACACCAGACCAATGCTACCTGCAGTGAAGAATTCACAGATAAACTGGTCTTCTTCAGTTTGGGACTCGTTGTGCCAATGCTACAGATTGAAAGGGCCAAAGCTAAAAAACAATCTGGTCTGTTATCTTCAACTGATGTTACATACAGCTGTAAGGAGAGGATGAATGGGATCCAGCTCACTAAAAATAGAAACCAACATTATAGACGTTTAGCTGTGAGGTGGACACCACCGACTGCTCCCTTTATAGGCAATGGAGATATTGGTAGCATTCTGATTCCTAAACAAAATTTCTTGCTGATGTCCTGCCAGCTTCACAGCTGTGCTCTATAAGGGCACAAACCTCCTGTACATCCTGCCATGTTTGCCAGACATGTGTGGATGTCTGGTACCCTCAAAATAAGAGCATCCCTAATACCAATCGGCACTTCCATGTAGGTAATGAATCTCTCCTCTGAAGTTTGGCATGGTAAATCTTACCCACATGGGCTAATTCTTTCCCATTCCTGGCTATGTCTTTAATTGGTCCCCACATGGTTAGAACAAGATTCCTGTTTTGTCAGAGGGGGAAAAAAAATCACTCCTCTATTAAGATGTTATTTTATTCCATTCTCAAAGGATTCCTTAAATGGCATGGGAAGCAAACTGAAATTGTAACAATGACAAATGTGATTAATATGTTGGAAGAGCTGGTAATTTTATTTTTCTATTGAAAAGGCTTTCTCATCCAAATAATGGAATGCATTTTAAAATAGATTTTTGGTGAAAAAATAGTCAGAGCTATAATTTTAACCAGCTTCCTTTTCCTTCCTGGAAACATTTTTTTCGCAAAAAAAAATGGGGGGGGGGAGGAATTACTTGTTTGTTTGCTTTTCTAGGTCATCATTTCATATGGTTAAATCACCCCTATCACACTGAATTATTTCCTTCTCATGGAAATGAGATATTCTGTGTATTTCATGAAACAGTGCTGCAAACCACATCTTCAGATATAGAAACTATGTACTTTAGTGAACACCTTAGGACAATCTCACAAGAAGATTAAATTAAACGAATAATTAAAACAACTCCTCTGTAGAGAGAGTAGGACCTGTGCAGTATTTCGCCTGAAATTCACTACACACAGTGTGGTGGATTTATCTGTATCAGTTTTGTTTCTGTGGGTCTCACTATGTGACTAGAGCCTGTCTACCACCTTGGCTGTACCAGAGGATGCAGATGTGATATGGAGATGCATGTTAATGCACCTCAACTACATGCCAGGAAAAAAAATATCCCATTATGCACCTTGGCTTCTTTTGAATGGAAGCCCAGCAATGCAAATAGGAAAAAAAGAGAGTCTTAAGGCACTGCAGGAAGTCAGAATGGTCAGGATGACTGATTGGTCCAAGATGACTGACTGATCCATCCTGACTGATCTAGGATGATGAGGATAATGACTTTCCTAGCGGTTTAGACAAAGCTTTCCCAGATAACCAGCAAAACAAACACGACTGTGAAATTGACTCTTCGAGAATCCTCTAGATTATACCAAATAATGGACAGACTATTGTTCTTTCTTCCTGCAATTATTTCAAGAATTATCATGAGTTTTTAACAATTTTTATTCTTCTTAAAATACACCATTAATAGTGGTGAAAAGGACCTGAAAAGCATGGCTAAGCAGTCTTTGAGGACAGAGTTGTGTAAGAAGTTATCTCTTTTCCCATCTCAGATGGGAGTTGCAGCTCTCAACAAGGCTACAGTTTCACAGTCCGATTGTGCTGGTTGAACTGCAGGCTGCTGATGAAAAAGTTACCTTTTGATGTCAGCTACTTGTCCTGCACTATGTCCTGTCACCATTGCTTATGCAAGTTTGTGTTGAGCTGCATCTAAATAGATTGCATGAATGTGCCTTTGGAAAGTTTATCACTCTCTGTTATGTGGGAAAGGAATTTGAGGTTGTTTGCTTGAGGCTGGACTGTCAGCCATAAGAGACCAGGGACAGCATAGGAGGCAGTTGCCACACACCATCATCTTGGACATCTGAAATACCTGTGCAGTGAAATTGCTCTCCTTGCAGGACCCATAGGAAACATGTACCTTTAAGTTCTGGTAGGTGAGGGCCAAGCAGGAGACCCTAAATGTCATGTTTTTAATCAACTAATTCTCCCTTTGATGTCTTATTGGTCTCCTAAGGGGTATTCTACTGTCCTCTAACTGCTGATCTAGAAGGCATTGGTCTCTTGTAGTTGCTGTGTACTATCTGCCAGTCTCATGTGGATGTCTTATGTAACCTAGCACGGCTGAAAAAGCATTAGAAGCCTGCATTAGGAACAGAGCTCTGAGAATTGAATGACATGGATTAAACTTTTAGGAAAGATTGTTCTGATTGATCATCTAATTGTAAGTCCAATTGAAAGGGATCAAGGAAAAGGTCAGTAAAAACTAAAATTACGAACAACTTAAAAAAACAAAATTAAGGAAAACTGAAATCAAACAGAATGTGACTAAAGTCTCTGTGTATTATTATCCAGACCTTCTGAAAGTCTTATTTTCCTCCAGAACAGCACTTCAGTTTGAAGAGACAAATAAGAAGTTCTTCAAGGGAAAGCAATAAAAATGACAACCTGCCAGAAGGTAGAGATGACACACAAGGGAATCATGACAAAGACAATAAAAAACTTTCTGTGCATGTGAAAAATTTGGTAATATAAATGCTATTTACAGAGCACAGAGGTGTCTAGAGTACTGACCACAACTAAGTACTGTGCTGTCAAATTATTGACATTTTATAGAAGAAAGGAGGTATGAAAACCACAAAAGAAGCCATTTCCTTTCAACAAAGTGTTGCAGCTCATTTGTTTCTGTGGACTATTTCTTTCTTTCTTGTTACCATCCTGTCTCCTTGTCTGATGTTTTGCTTCCAGGGGTAGAAAGGCAGTTACAAATGTATGCAGGAGTCCCTGTCTGCCAAGACTTGGGATCTATTGCTGCTGAAAGATCAACCATCAGGTCAGTCTCAGCACTCATGGATTGGGCAGTAATGACTATTCAACTGCATAGAAGTAGAAAGCTGCAAGAACATTTCTAGGCAAGAGCAAGAGCTTGACCTGAGATCAGCAGTTTTAATGGGCTGCTAAATTCAAGGTGTGCCCAGGAAGATCAAGTTCTCCTTAAGGTTATATATAGCAATATTTGGCCTACAGCAAGCTCTCGCCTCCTGCATGTATTTGCTAAGGGGCTTAAAAGTTCAAAGAGTGCTTACATCAAGGGTATTTTCTGCATGACAACATCTTTTGCTGTCCTATTCTACAGCCATGTGTTCCAAGTAAAAATTTTACACCCAACTTGACCAGAATAAACCCACTCACTTCTGGATGAGGTTTACCACTTTCTCTGGTTGAAAACTCACATTTTTTGTGGAGAAGCTCAAACATCAGAAAATATTTTGGGGTAAGTTTTTGTTTCAGATGGAAATGGAGTTGAATTTTTATGAAATAAAAATTATTTTTTCCATAAACATGTAACCAAAAATTCTTTTTGTCTGGATCAGGAAAAAGGGAGGAGGAAAGGGAGAGGAGGAATAGGAGAAAGTTTGTGAGCGGGAGCTCTCATTATATGGTTAGAATTAGGAATCAAAACTAGAACTGTGAGATAATAAGACCTGTCAATTTGTGCTGCAAAGGGAGTCAGAAGTCTGGTCTTTGGAGAAAAAGAGTGATCCTAATTTCCAAAATCTGTATGTGGAGACCATCACCCAGAAGTGATGAAGATTCACAAAACTTTGCAATGATCTTTTCCTGTGATGTTTTGCTTGGGCTCTTCCTTGTGCTTGGAAAGAAGATCCCATAAAGACCCACAGTATCCCATTATCTTGCCATAAATATCCTTTTCTTACATACCTGCAAATATATTGTTAATCTAGTCAGCTGGAGATTGTGACCTATGCTACTAATTAGTAATATTGACCAATAGTTTCTCTAGACATTTCTTTAGAAGTTAAATAATCTACAAATAGGGTTTTCTCTGTATTTTGCTGTTTGCATTATGTAGTCTCTGTCCTTGCAGATATATTCCACAAGAAGATTAATTTTAGGCACATAAAATAAGAATTTGTTTTGTTCAGAAGAATATTTTAGTCAATAGATAGATGATTAAAAAAAAAAAAAAATAAAATCAGCCAAAATACTTTCTTGTTAGTTCATCTGGAACCAGCACTGGTTGTTACTGCTCTGCATGATCTGCAGACAGGTTGGGCTTTGAGTGATGGCAGTGTCATGGAAATAGAGAGGACCAGGCAGAGCTAGCCAAAATCTGCATTGTTTGTTTTCTTAAAGCTTTAGGAAAGATTCAGCTATCATCAGTCTAAGAAAATGTAAAATATTCCTGCAGGCAAAAGACAGACAACTTTTTTGTATACTGATGTTGTAGTTGTTTGGTGGATAATGGGACAAAACAAGCGCATACATCTAACAAGGTTAATGCATTTGACAAAATGGCAAAAAAAACCAGTCTTATCAAGCATGAGGTTGTTTTCCTAATTAATGATTTATAACATAATTATAATCCCATGTTTAGATCACAGCCAAGGTCCTTTACTATACATAATTCATAAGTCAATGATAAAAATTCAGATGTAGCAGGGTATAGTAGATTTAACAACACTAGGTAGTGATGGAAGGCAGAAGTCAGGCTACAGACACTAGATGCTTAGCTGAGCTAAGAAGAAGATGTATGACCCAAACAGCGTGATTTAATTAGTCTAAAATACTTTGTGAATCTCTTTATACAAGCTCTGAGGATAAACTGGCAATGTTGAATGATGTGCAGTATCTAAGCTCCTTTCCTTAAGCTCAGGGAAGACGTTGAATACGAGCTTCTTCTCCAGACTCAGACTGGAAATCTTCTGAGGGAAAATGTCAAATTGAGCAGAGCTCCTCTACTATCTTCCTTCATTTCATATCGTAGCCTTGTGATCACGCTACCCCCACTAGTAAGGAAGGATTTGGTTCTTTGCTTTCTTGGATGGAGAGGACTTGAATTCATCAGTCCTGGAAAGACGTCTTGATCAGTAGCCCATGGGTTATTTTAAGAGGACTATGGTGGATCCATCTGCTTTGATTTTATTAGATTGCTTGAATATCTGGAACATTAAAGCCACCGATTTAGGTATCAGACCTTGCCTTAAAGTACAAGCAGATCTAGGTGTGATCTTGTGCAGTTTGCAGAGAAAAGGGACGTGGCTGTTCTGCGCAGGCCAGTCTGCACTGGCCAAATGTCCGGTGAAGACATTAATCCAAATCAGAGCAAAAGTCTCTAAAGTTATGCCAGGATTTGTGGAAATCAGTGCATCTGGCAAATACATGTTATTTTAAGTTCATATTGTGTATCATCTTTTCAAAATATTTGAGTTTCTGAATCATATAGAGAATAAGAGCCTGCTGAAGTGAAAAGATTGAGTTGTCTAAACCTACACGGTAAGGTCTTTTCTTTGGTTTTAATTACTACTGAGCATTGTTACACACCGCAGTTTAAAATATCTATTAAAAACCCCACAAACAAACAAAACCAAATTCAAAACCAAAATCAAAACAACTATTCAGGACAACTTCTTGTAAATCAGGAAAAAATATTTTCTATGAACAAGCAAAATGAACAGACCCACTTCTGTTACACACTATGTTAAGAAAGAGAGAGAAAAAGAGAGAAACAGAATAAGAAAGAAGGGAAGATACAAGATGATAAACAAAACAGACCATTTTTTTTTTCTTTCAGTCTGTGATTTGTACAATTAATTTTATTTTTTTTTTCCAATAGAAATATCTCCACTGGAATTATTCCCTCCTGACTATTGACAGTCACTGGAGAGCAGTGAAAACAGTGGAAACCAGGACATGATTTATCTCACCCTAAAATAAGTGTTTGAAATATGCTATATCAATCGAACCTGAAAAATGCCTATTTTTTCCCACTACTATAAAATGAGCCTGGTATGACCTTCTCAGCAGCAAATGTCTGTTTTGCAGACAAATAATGTCAAAGTCAAACATTTTCTATAAGTTTGAGTTGGTTTTTTTTTGTTTTTTTTTTTTTGTTTTTTTTTGTTTTTTTTTTCCCCAGCAGCAGTGCACAAGAGCATGCAGTTTTCCTGGATGAGTTCTGCAGAAGTAGCACAGAGAGCAAAAATGAGAGATTCTTCTTCTCTTCCTGCATCCAATAACTACTTCCACTCTTTTTTGCATAGGCAGACAAAGAGGCTCACAGTGAATCTTATCTTCTCTCCCTCTAAAAAACTTTTTAAATAGCTGCTTGTCAAAACACACCTCCTGTTGTATCTTTCATCCCTAATTGTCACGTGTGTAACTCCAAATCCCTACAAACCATTGCAGTGGTCCTCTTGGATTTAAGTGCCTCATTTGCTGTCATTACATTATGTGCTGCAAAATAAACCATATATAGAAGTAACTTTTTTTTTTTTTTTTCTTTCCATGAAAGCACAGATTTAATAATGGTCAGCATCCTTGTTAATGCTGGTCATTAGAGCTATCTTGTTCTATCTGTCTCTGGGCCTGCATTTCATCTTGCATCTAGGCTTTATCAGGATGCTGCAGTTGTCAATTAACCTCATTATCTGCAAGAAAAAAATAGACTCAGAACTGCTGGCTCATGTGATACCTTGCGGGGTGATTAAAAGAAGATTTGGCCATCTGAAAACAATTCTATTTACAATTTTTTTTATAACAGTCCTGAGCTCCCTCCCTGGTGTGTGACTGAAAAGGTTGCCTCTGCACTGTATGAAATCGTATTTACATTTATCATCGGTGAGCTGGATAGGAATCCTACAGTCAGCTTCTAACCTTCCCTCTTACAGCTCTTATAATTGTTGAATTATGAACTAAAATGCTATCCACATCTCTGATCTCCTTTAATAGATTTTTAAGACTATCTGTTGCCAGTTAGGATAGACAGTTGCAATATTTTAATATTACCCTTTATTATATTTAGAAAAAACCTCCCCATTTTGCTTTAATAGGAATGATGTCTGATTCCTTCCAGACCTCACCCTCACATCACTGAACCACCGCACACAGCAAGTAAATGCTGCTACTGCTCATGGGTGATGTGGAAAAAAGCCCCGAACCAACCCAACCCAAACTTTTTTGGGGCTTGGGGGTCCCAGGCAGCATTTTTGTGCCATCATTGCTCTGTTCTTCCCTCTGTTGCTCTGCACAGGCACATGCCACGCAGCTCAGGGACACAGCAAGGTGGAGATAACAAGCCCAGCTATAAACCTGCCATAAACGAGGCAAGCAAAACACTCTGCAACAAATCCAAGGCACCCAGGGGCAGTCCAGCTGGGATTTGCTGTGTGTCATAACTGTTTGCTATTCCGGAGTCATCTCAGAGATATTTCCCTGATTCTAAGGACGGAGAGTGTTCCTCCCTCCTTTCCTGTCATTTCCTCTCCTCTCTTCCCTGGAAAAAAATTCCAGTCAAGTATATAAAATTAAGGCAGAACAGCACCATGCTGATGAAATAAGACAACATTGCACAAGGCACCAGACAAACCTTTAGAGGGGAAAGTCCCAAGAACATCACAAGAACCAAAAGTGCCTTTTTTGCAGACAAGCTGAAGCAGATATAGACTTCAAGCAGATTTAACTGCAGTTCTCCAGCTGAAGGTATGATTGCCATGCACATGGACCTCAGATTGCTTCAAAGGGGCTGGCTCAGGGGCTGACACCATAATTTTCTGGTCTAGCCTTCATCTCTTCCAAATTTTCCTGCCTGTTCAGTTTTTCAGTAGGGTGGAAAGTGATAATTTTGGATTAATCTAGGACATTTGACCAATTTTCCCTGATGGCTTGTGGTAACTACCACAGCTGAGATGTTTGTAGGCTTAAATTTGATATATAACAGTGGAGGGGGGCAAAACCCAGGGGTTCTCAGATGAGAAAATATTGAAAATCACTGCTTTAGATTTACATTGGAGGAAACAAGAAAATTGGGAAACAGTTTACTTTGTCTTTCTCGACATATTTGGGATGAAAAATCTGCATAGGCAACACTACTTCTAGTCTCCTGGGCAAGGCTGCTTAGGTAGCACCTTGTAGGAACTGTATCTAAATGCCTTTAAAATCTTTATCTGATTGCCAGCAATCTCTAATATAGAAAATACTCCTCTTTCTTGCCTTTTTTTTTTTTTTTTTTTTTTTTGTTTTCCCAATTTTNTTTTTTTTTTTTTTTTGGTCTACCAAGTTAACCTTTATACTCACCTGTGCAGGAAAAGTACTTTGATGTTTGGAAAGAATCTAAATACAAAGAGGGCATGAGGCTGTCTCAGCATCACTGTGACCACCTATCCTTCCTATAACACTAAATTATCCAGGGGGTGACGTGCTGTTCGCAGGTACTGTGCTCCTCTTCAGAGACACAGCTTTTCGGTGACGCAGAATATGAACCCTGTATTGACGGCCTGAGGGCATTGCAGGGCCCTGTGATGAACCATGTTTCAAGCACAAGAGATTATTATTATTTCACCAACACTTTCTTTGTTATTCAGGAATCCCCAGGCTGTTTGGTTCCTCCATCGAGCTAATTCCGATTCATACTGCAAAATTTCTGCCTATGATTCCCTTGTAGATGCTATGAAGTACTTCAAATGAGAATGATCGCTGGCAATTTTACTTGGAGACAATTCTGTGCAATGTGAAATGATTGTGTTAAGCCAATCTGCTTGCCTGTCATGATTTGGGAAGTTCTTTGGAAAAAAAAAAAAAATCCTGAAAGAGATGTCCACAAAAATTGCAGTTCTACAGCTTATAAAGTCTTTATTGCTAGTGATGACATTTTGTGTGGATTGTTTCTTTTTTTTTCCTGTAGATTTCCAATCCATGTTCATTCAGAGCATTTCATTATGGTTCTAAGTGTAAAAGAGCGGAATTGATAGAGTGATGCACTTTATTGCTCATAAAAAAGAACTAGAAATGAATAAAGGGAACATTTAGTGTTCAGAAACACTGCAGCTGCAGTGTGTTTTCATGCTTACTGCAGAAAACTGCATAATGCTACAACGTTTTTGCCTCCATGGTTCATTGAAATATTTATCAGTGAAATAAATGCTTCAAAATCACCTGTGATAGTCACAAGCATATAGAGAACCAACTTGCATTTTGGCCTCTCCGTGCTGATGGCAAAGTCTTAACGGAATGTGGGTTACCCTGGGCTGAAGTGCCAGTTTGTGGTCCCCAAGAAAACCACTGTGTCCAGGGGATGAGCAGTTGTAACTTGTGTGTGATTATGTGCTTCCATGAGATGGAGGGAAAATACTCTACATTTCATAGTTGTTTCGTTGCTGTTTCCTAGGGGGACACCAATACTGCAATTGCCATTTTTTAATTGGGAAACTGAGGAAGGGAAGGAGAAATAAGACAATACAGTCACTCAGGCCATTGTCACAACTTTGGCTCAGGTCTGTGATACATCAAGCATAGCCATCACTTCAGAAAAAGAATAATCTTGGCTTGATTTTAATGTATTTGCAGGATGTATATTTTTACATAAAAATACATGGAAAAATTGTTTTGGAAGATTAAATGGTACTATAGCAATTTTGTACTATGTAAATTTATACCGTACATAGATCTAATAGTATTAAGTGTGCATGTACTTGGTGAAAAGCCAAGGATATGGGAGACATCTGAGGGATGTATTTTATCTCTGGCTGTTAAATGCACTTAAAAGCAGCATGAGCAATGTGTATTATAACAGAAATTATTGACCTTAGTTGTCCCGAGTATGTGTACATATGGAAGAGGAGGCTGTAGTGATAGTCCCTCCACATTTTTACATGTAAACATTTATACTGTAGACATCTTCACTTAGTGGAAGAAACACATCTTATATTTTTACTTTCAGTGAAGACAAACTATTTTAAGAATCCCTTCACTAAGAGGAAATGGGTTGAATCCTAGATTTTTATCTATGCCAGTTTTTCTAAAACCTTTCGTTCACCACTTCTTGTAAGGATAGCGGTAAATTTGCTCCTGAGGATTGCAAGACACTCAGGTATGGCCCTGCAGAGGGCTGCAGGAGCTCCTGAAATAATGTAAGTGAATCAGATGAACATTTGATTGAGCCTCTTCTTTGGAAAGGTCCACAGAAGAATGAGAAGATGACAGAAAGAAGTGAAAGACAATACACAGGCAGATGAAACCAGCATCTTTAAAGCAGCAGCACAGTTGGACAGAAGCCAGAGGAATGAAAAATAGAAGAGAGATGCAAACAGCTACAATTGGATAAAGTGCAAAGATCAGGACTTTATTGATTGAAGAGAGGATGCTGTAACCTTTATACAAGGTTGTAGACTAAAATGAGCAAGAAGAAATTAGGCTGTAAGGCAGACATTTAGTGAATTAATGATATATTGGTGAAAAAAAAAAAAAAAAAAGTAATGATTTGCCCTGGACACAGGTGTTATTTGATTCTTGCTAATCTTACTATTGCAGTGTAAGAACACCCTCACAAACCACCATTTTTTTAGGAACACGTTCTATCTACCTTATGTTGTGTCAACCTGCTAGGATCAAACTGTGCTTTGCTTGAACAGACAGCAGAAACAAAGCTGGTATTTGAAATCAGCAACCTGTGAGGAACTTTTTATTTCAAATATAGCATATGCGTAGAGTTAAGCTAAATTCTGAGAGAATACTGTTGTGACAAAAGTACAAAAGGAGTTATATTAAACCTATTGACTTTATGCATTGTTTATTGTAAGATTATGTAAAACAAGTATAAATGATTAATAAAAATGCAAGTTAGTTCAAAGATAAAAGACACTGCTAAAGAATTATTTTGGGGAGCTTTTCCCTGAGGTGACACTCCACCCTGTCTTGCTTCTGCCCTGCTAGGGTGTGAAGCATGAGGGCTTTTGTTCTGCGTGACTTTGATGTTAGTAATTAAGTAACTCATTTCTCTATGTCATTCCATTAACAATCCTTGCTACTGTTGAAAGAGAACTGACAAATTCAAGAAACCCATACCCTATTTAAAGAAATCATAAGAACTTCAAAACGCAAAGTGGTAAATCCCAGCATAGAATAGAAATTCAGATACGAATAAGAAGAGAGGATGGGGGTTTTGTTTATTTGTTTGGTTGTTTGGTTATTATTATTTACATCAGAAAATAAGATGAAAATATTTTCTTTGCTAGGAAGTTTTAGATCTAATCTATAGATTAGACCAGCAAGGGATCCGATGGAATCAGGAGATCCCTGTATTCTCTTCACTTTGCCCAAGACAAGGTATATTAGATGAAAGTGTAAGAATCTAATGCTTAGGGTAATAAGTTTTCTGTGTTATTTTTGCCCTGGTCTTTAGTAATTAGGGAGTGATTAAAGCTTTCAAGCTTTAACATATCCTACTAAATTTATTTCATCATTATTAATGTTTCCTCTGGATAATCTTTCTTCTTTTCTAATGCCTTCCATTTTGAATTGTACTCAGTCTCTTTATTTTTTTTAATGGAAATTAATTTCACCACTCAAAGCTTGTCTAACAAAGTATTTCCTTTCATCAGGGTTGAGTTGCCCACCTTTTTATTCATCTGGTCATCATAAACTACTAAATTTTATTCAGTTATTTAAGTCAATAATTTATGCTTGGGTAAAGCATGTCCTTAAAGTGACAAATGGACTTGTCTTGAGGACATGTAGGGTGGGAATCATCTCACCTATCTTTAGATTTTGACACCATAGGTACTTTTTTCTGACCCAAAGTTCCTTTAAAGTTAGTGGAGAGAAATAATACTTTTAGGATTTAATTTTTCTCATTTATTTTACATGCGTTCCTTAGGTTAAGGTGATTCATGCACTAATTTCTGGTGACTGTATGAACTAGATTACTTTTGACCAGAAAGGGAAACAAGGATTAGTTCAGCTATAGAGATCTACATTGCAGGTATATCTAATCTTTGATTACATTAATCCTTTAGAGGTTAACAACCTTCCCTTTCCTCTGGTACTCTGTTCTGGGGAGTACTTTTCCTACTTATTTAAGAAAGCATTTTTTATTTCTGAAATGCATTTGTCTGGCTTTTGCTTCCAATGACTGTTTTTTCTTTTTCTTTTCTCTACTAGGTTTGGCAGATCCCAAGGAGCAAATGTACTCTTGTTGTGAATATTTAATCTAATTTAACGTTTTCATATGTTCATGTTACAGGACATGAAGACAGAAATTTCGTATGAACCTGCCTTTGATTATTTGCACAATATTTTCATGCTCAGAGAAGGGAAGTGGGTTGTCAGGGAGGCTACAGTCTCCTGTAAATCAGATTTCATGCCAATGTACACTGGACTTCAAAGAGTGTCATGAAGCCTTGAAACAGTAGAAGAGGTATCTACTAGATGTCAAAGGAAAAAGATTTTTAGCTTTGTCATATTTTTTTAAGACAATTGGCTGTCTGCCAAAGGTAGAGGAAGACAATTCAAATAGAAAAGAAAAAAATACGTATACAGGGAAAAAAAAACAGGGGGAAAAAAGAACATATCTGAATGTAATTACCAGGTATGTTCCAGTGACAAAGCATATTCATTATCACAGAATCTGCCTTCCTAAATGATGACAAAATACTACTAGCAACAGTCACAGCTATTCCTTTGGTGTGAGTGCAAGTAGGAGATATTTTGTGATGGCTAAAGTTGCATCTGTGTTCATTGCTAATGACTCATATTGGAAGGTACTATTTCACATAATAAATGCTCTGTAGTATCTAGGACCCAAGATAGTGTATGAAGAAAAGCAAATATATCTAATAAAGGGAAAAAGAAATTGAGGTGGTGAAGAAGTTCTGAAAGAAATATAAACCAAACAAATTTCATTCTCTAGATAAAAGATTATTTCCTCATTCCACATAAAGAATTGCATCCGGTAAAACAGCCAGCAGGCATCAGTCCCACATGAGAAAACTCCATGAGTGGCATTTGCAGATGTAGCAATAAGCTCCTTCTACCAAAACCTTTTCATCATGGCTTGGCCAACAGAGATTTGATAGTCAGGCTAATCATACACCTTCTGCAGCCCACACTAGAGTGTTACTTGCTTCCATCTTCTCCTCTTTTGAAGGAAAACAGATTTTCTGGTGTTCTTTTATAGCTCAAATTTTTTCCAGTTGTCCTCCTTCAGCAGTAGAGAAGAATCTCCCTCCAAAGGTATTTCATGCAAGAGGAGAACAGTAGATATTAGAGTTCAGTAATTTTGAGGGCCAGAATCAAAGACAATGACCACAGTTGGATGATCCTCACCTCACAAAGAGGAGTGCAGCAAGGAATTTAACTCAAGACATCCTGTCAGAGAAATCCTGTTAGAAGAAAACCATTTGACTGCAGGGTTACAGGAGCCATCTGTCTATGCCTAGACATAAAGGAAGGCAGAATCATCCAAAGTGACAAAATCAGCTTATAAATCAAGACAGTTCAGATGGGTAGCATGACCTTTGAATTTAGCCACAAGTTGGTCATTAATAACTCTAGTAAGAACTGTCTAAGGAGGATGTAATGCATCTTTCAGCTGCTGCGAAAGATGACTGTCTGAAAGATGAAGGAAGGTGTTTGTCAGTTGGAGATGGAAGCTGGATTCTTCCTCAGGTTTGCTTCAGTAGTATCTTTATTGTGCTTTAATCAAGGAGAAGTTGTCTGGGTCAGGGCTTAGGCCACAAATCCTGGAGCCATCAACCTGCAGTGCAAAAATTCTCATGTGGTCTCACCTTCAACCACCTTCTAAGTTTGAAAGTCAAAGTGAAAATTTTCTCAGGTGGCTTTGGTTTTATGGAAAGATTTAATAAATTCTGACAGGTATCCACACTCTTTGGATAGAGTAAGAACCCCTGAAAGGAGACTTCTGGTTATCAGTCACATTATGATAAATATCCATGAAGTTTTATATGCTTGTAGAGGGTTCTTTCCATACTTGTTGGCAAGCAGGAACCACAGATAACTTTCAGCCTTCAGACAACACCTATTTTTTCTCACATTTTTGGCTTAGGCTCTTTATCTCACTGTAATACCCACTATTCTAAGATAAATAAGGATAAGAAATACTCCTTACACCTGTATTTATTTATTGTTGCGTGATTTGTTTTGAAACAATCACAAATTCTTATTAAAATGCTGTTCATAAGAGCTTTGTGTATATTGAGCTTCTTTATATTTGTAGGTGGAAATTCAAAGAGAGGTATCAATTAATCTTTCTGCAGACCACTAGCTGATGATTTCTGGATTACGAGAGAAGGCACAGATGTATATGACATGCTATATTAATGCTGCTTTTTCAATTTTTTTTATCTTTGATGAGAAATAAATGTATTGTAGTAACTCTTTCAGCAAGTTTTTTTATTTATTTATTTTGAGAAATAACAAATACATTGTTACTTTTTTTTTTTTTTTTAATATCTGTTTTGGGAATTGAAAAAAAAAACAACCTGACCAAATCATTGACTTCTGGTGCTACTTAAAGACAACCCTCTCATCATACTATCCCACCACTCCTCCTGCAACTCCTCCCACCCCTCTACCAGGCAGACAAAACAAGCCAAGAAGACAAGAATATTTCACTGAAAATTGAAATTTTATCTTCTAACCCTCCTGCTGACAAATATGGATTGTGCATAGCTCTGAGCAAACTCACTAAATCAGTGGGACGGCTCATGATAGCAAAGTGAAGGACATGAGTAAGTGTTCTCAGGACTGTGACCCTAACAAGAGCTTTGATAGCCACGGTGATCCCTTCCCTGTCTCCACACGGGACTTCTTGTGATGCAGCCCTACCTGCCTGATTTGCTCTATGATGTGCTTGAGCAGGACACAAGTCACAGCTCAGAGGCTATCCCTAAATTCTTCTCAGCACATTGTTGCTACTTCCCATTTCTGACCAGAGCTAGCAATACCCAGTGCATCTTCTTCCCCACCTTCCTAGAAGGCAGAAAACTTATTTAATCTGTGATTATTTGTTCTTGGACACAAAGGGTCTGAGAGCCAGACTTCCAGGAACAAAGAAAATGAAGACAAATCAGTAGACTGGTTCTCATCTCAACTCAGCAGGGGTAATATCAGCTGTTGTCTTCCATGTGTAAATTGAGTATAACTTTGGATATGACAACAGCAGGTACACAGGCTCATCGTGACAAAATCCAGAGCCCCAGCCTGGGCTTAAAGTGCAGTTTGAAGATTAAACTCTTTCTACACTCTTGTTGTGTTGGAGATTCTCATCATCAGCTTTGCTTTCTGTAAGAAGTAATTCATCATTTGGTGCCTTTGAGGCATTGCATATTTATTCTGCTTGCCCTCTCATAAAGAAAATGATGTTATCAGAAGATAATATGTTTCCTTTAGTGAGTACCAAGTATGGAGACACAGCATAACCATTGTTTGTCTCTCTTCCAATTCCAGTTTTATCCAGATTTGGGAAGGAGAGAAACTCCCAGATGTTTCATCAAGGACATGGGGGAAATTCTTCCTGGGCAGCAACATAGAGCTGAATGGTAGAAGGTAGACATTGCTGAGATTGTTCACTTTCACATTTGTCTCCCTTCCACTTTGGCACCATTTGATGCACTGTTCCTTCTCACATCAGTGTACTGTGGTTACATCTGTGTGACTAGACAGCTCTTACCATCTAAAACAAAGATGTTTCCACATTGGGTTGGTTTTATTTATGCTACTCATGTTTCTCAACACTTCATACCTCATGCAAAAATCAGCAACCTCTTCCCTGCCCCCTCACCCCCCCAGTCTCATTAAGGAAGAGGATGAGGTGGGATAGAAATTAAGGAATACTCACCATAATCATTAACAAATAATGTCTTTAGAGAGCTTGCATTTTGTTTCTTAGAAGCTCAAAACTCAAACAAATGATGTTTTTGCCAGAAATTCTGTAGAACTTTTGGTGGGTCAAATTTCAAGACTGTATTGCAGTTTAGCATGGATATTGAACTTTAATCCCCACACACAGATATTTGTTTATATAATCAAGGAACAGAACTGTTGCAAAATTCAACTAAAAATCAAACCAAATTTTCTTAAGATTGTTATTGACTGTACATAGACATCTGAGTGCCTTCTACCCAAAAAATGCCTTAGAGATCATAATTATAAAAATGGACAGAGTAACAGACTACATTCAAGGAATTCAACCCAAACTATTCTATGAATCTATGATTCTATGATTGATATTTATCACTTCATATCAGTCCAAAGCATCTTTTTGCCCACATAGTCTGAAAAAAAGTACAAAATCTCTTTCCAATAGATTCAAGCGCTTTGCTAAACATATCAAAACGGAGACCAAACTGTCAAAACATTTCATTTAGAAAGTACCAAAATGAAACCTCTCCATTCCTTTTTTTTTCTTTTTTTGCTTATTCAAGCACATCCTCATTACACAAAAATTTAGTTCCTTAAACCTGCAATTTTTTCTAAAATGATATTTTTGTCATAATTTGTCCCAATTATTTTTTGTCCTCATTACAGAGCTTAGGGCTGAAAAGTTGAATGTTGTGGTACATTGAGGTGAGGACGTCAATAACGTTATATATTTCTGAAAGATGTCAAATGAAACCTTTGCTTTAGATATCTAAATCTGTAAAAACAGAGATATCTAACCCCTAAATCATCACTTGGTAGTTTCCAGCTATTCATACTCAGGAGTGGTAAGATGTTACTACCTTGCAAATATGTACCTGAACCTTCTGTTAGAAGTACCTGTTCTACAAACAGAGTTGGCAGAAAAATTTCTCAGCTTCCCAGATGCCAGTGTAGCTGTGTGAGCTGTGTATATCACAGTTTAGTGACCAGACTAAAAAAAATCAGCAATTTTGGCTAATGGATTGGGTGACAACCTGTGAAAACAGAAAATGTAAGAATATCTGCACTGAGTTAGACCAGAAATCAGCACGTAGCCTTGCAAGTCTAGGGAATATAAGAAAAAGGCAAGCTTTAAGGTATAAGCACCCTAAATTATCTCCCAACACCTATTGAAAAGTGTTTCAGAGACTTTCTGAGCCAGAAGTTGTCTCATCATATTTAATTGCCTTTATGGACTTTTCCTCCATGGATTTGCTTTGCACCTTTAGAAGCTTCTAGCATCTGCCAGGTCATATAACATTTTAGGTTAAGATTTCATGTTGTTTAGAACCAGGCTTCCCTGGTTTTTGTTTGGCATCTTTTCGTTCTCATATTAGGTAGGACAGTGGACATTTTTTCCTTATTCACCTTCTCAATACCATTTTTTATAAACCTTCATCATTTTCCCTCTCAGTAGTCTCTACTGAAAGCTGAAGAATCCTAATCTAGCCAGTTCTTATAGGCAATTCATTCCTTACATTTAATCTCCTTGCTGACCTCCTGTTGTGTCTTGTTCATTACTACTTTGCCCATTTTCTTTCTATCAGAGAAGCTCACACAGATTCCCTTCTGTTGACTCCCTTTATTGGGGATGTAACTTTCACTGGAAGGATGATTCACACAATGTAATTCCTTTAAACAGCTGATCATGAATCATAAGAGTTTGTCAGAGGGCATCTTTAGTTTATTTACCTGAGAAGAGGAAAGTACAAATTCTGTCCTCATGCCAAGTGGGCCTGGGGCTCCAGAAAGAGAAGGTAGACCCGATAAGGAAAATAACTCTGAGTTTACTGGTAACTGTACTCTTGACTTCAAGAAAGGCAGGATACTGGCAGCCTTGCACTGGTCACCTGAACAATACACTTTGTTAGTAGATCGTGCATAGCTAAAACATTCCCTTGAGGCTGACAGATACAGCAGGAGACCCACGGTCTTGTGGAGCACTAGTTAGTGCAAGAAAAGGTCCTCTAGGGCATCTCAAAAGGCACTAGACACCTCTCTCCAGGCAATTGATTGCCAACTAAGTGTTACCTAAGCTATACATGTTAAAAGAGCCAATAGAGTCCAGAGAGCTGTTCAGTCGGTCACAGGCAGCCATATGAAGAAGGACTTGGGGGTACTGGTGGATGAAAAACTCAATATGAGCTGTCAATGTGTGCTCACAGCCCAGAAAGCAAACTATATCCTGGGCTGTGTCAAAAGAAGTGTGGCCAGTAGGTTGAGGGTGGTGATTCTCTCCCTCTACTCTGCTCTCATGAGACCCCACCTGCAGTACTGAGTCCAGCTCTGGGGGCCCCAGCATAAGAAAGACATGGGCATGTTGCAGCAAGTCCAGAGGAGGCCATGAAGATGATCAGAGGGCTGGAGCACCTCCCCTTTGATGACAGGCTGAGAGAGTTGGGGTTGTTTAGCCTGGAGAAGAGAAGGCTCTGGGGAGACCTTAGAGCAGCCTTTCAGTATTTAAAGGGGGCCTTCAGGAAAGATAGGGAGTGTAGAGACAGGATGAGAGGTAATGGTTTTAGACTGAAAGAGGGTAGTTTTAGATTAGATTTTAGGAAGAAATTCTTCCCTGTGAGTGTGGTGAGGCCCTGGCACAAGTTGCCCAGAGACGTTGTGGATGACCCTTCCCTGGCAGTGTTCAAGGCCAAGTTGGATGGAGCTTTGGTCAACCTGGTCTAGTGGAGGGTGTCCCTTCCCATGGCAGGGACGTTGGAACTAGATGATCTTTAAGGTCCCTTCCAGCCCAAACTATTCTAGCTTTCTATGCTTCTGTGCAGGTATCTATGGTATGGTGAGCTCAGCATGTCCCTTGTCTTCTCTGAATAATGACTCCATTGATTGTAGTGGGAGCGTTCCACCTAGCTCACACACAGATACCTACATTCGCCTGTCAATCTTCAAACTGGCTCCCATCCAATTGGCCCAGCATGCCCTTCTTTATAGCTGGCCTGTAAGTTGGCCAGTAGACCATGTCTTCCTGTCATGCCCAACTTCTGGTGGGTGATTTCTGCATTTGCAAAAGCCTGAGTCAGAGGCAGGTTGGTGTTACCTACATGCACTGCAAACCAAGCTTAATGTATGTCCTTCCTCCCTTCATTTTTCTGAGTGGTCAGCTACAGCATCTTTTGCAGCAGAACATGTGTGAGGGAAGAGAGAGGAGTTGGTGAGGGAAGTTGCAGTCATTCTCCAACAAACCTCATTACAGTGCTGGGGGAGGCAAAGATTGGCTGGGTACAGGAATCAAGGGTTTGATTCAATTTAATTCCCTTCGAGGACAGGCAGATCAACAGCCTCCTGTCGAGTGTATTTACAGCACCTCAGCTTCTCACTGATGGCTACTATGCCACCTTCCAGCATCCTGAGGTAGCCATCTCTGTGGGCTAAGCAGGCACACAACAGCATACCTACTGCTCTTTAAGTTCACACTTTGAGTTACTACCTTTGAACATAGTGATGTAGACCTTTGCCTACACACCAAGTACGCCCCAGTTAATCATAGCAGGTGGGGTATTTAACATACTGCGTTATCCCTGGCTGTGGACACTGTTCTACTAGTAGAAATGTCTTAAAACAGAACAGCTCATTTACATAGCCAGAAAGGGAACAAATGACTGTCATTGTCTATATAAATAGCTGTTTTCTCCCACTCTCTATCTTCACCAGATCTTGTCCTCAGGAACCAGGAGATGTCTCTTCCTGAATTTTAGAAATCTGCTGTTGGTAGGAAGTGACTGGGGAATATGCAGACCAGAGGGTCCCAGCTGCCATGAGGTATTTCTGAACCTCACACCCCAGCTGCAGCACAGGAGATCTTTCCTTTCCTCTGGGTCTCTTTTTGATCCCCAGCACAGTTAATTGTCACATCAGAGGATTTGCAGACCGATAGGGTCAGGTGGGTGGGGTCTCAGTGTGGGTGGGAGGCTGTGGCACTACCTGGGGTAGTTCTTGTCTGGCAGAGGAGAACAAGCCACGTGAGTGAGTCTCAGTATTTCAGGCTTGTCAAACCCAACAGTGAAAGAGGGATTCATCTCATTAAACCTACTACTTTGTGGGTGTTGACAAGTTGGGCTGGTGTTCCCAGTGTGTCTAAGTCAGTGGAGAGTAACAGGCACATTTAGGACACAGTTTCTCTAAGCTAGTTTCAATATCTCCTTGGGCTCAGATGGATCATGTCTTATATTCCAGTGACTGCACTGATAAGATCTGACCTTAATACGAAGGAAGAGATGGTTGGCCAGCCTAGACTTAGCTGTTTGGTCAACTAAATAGCACCTGAGGTGTCAAGATAAAAGAAGAGGACAAGGACCTTCCAACATAATACCTTTAACCCAGTCTCAGCAAGCGCTCTTGCAGCCAGCTTGCCAGTATCTTGCCCCTGTGTAGGATGACAGATGGATGGCTGTCATTTAGCAGTAACTCACACTTTCCTCTCAGGAAGCCTTCTCTTGCCCGTCAGTCTCTCATGCTAGCCAAGATAATGGCTATTACGCTTTACACACACTCAAATAACGAAAATCTATATAATAGGCTGCTCATGAGGATAATGATAAAGCATCGTTTGCCTGAAAATGGCTTAATTGTTTATTCCTAAAGAAAATTGTCTTCTTCGGAGAACAAAGTTCTTAGATAGACTCCCCTGACTACTTCAGTAGGAAACCTGATACGAATATCAGCTGAGATCATCTAAGGCAGTCCAACTGCGGCTGGATATGGGCCACCAGATGATTCTCTTGGCCCATTGCCCTTCTCCTGGGAAAGATAGGGAGCAGATGTTGGAGCAGCACATAATAATTGAACAGATGAGAGCCTTCTTCCATGCTTAGCAACCCAAGAAACATTTCATAGTGGGGCTTCTGGTTTTTGAGGTATGACTGCCATAAATTCTGGAAGTTTTTAGGGGACACAGCTGAGGTTTGTTTTCTTTTGTTGTGGGTTTGTTTAGTTGGGTTTTTTTTTGTGTGTTGGGTTTTTTTGGGGGGGGGGATTCTTTTTTTTTTGGAAGGGGGAAGAGGTTCTTTAAGTCTGCAGAGTGAACATAGATGCTTTTTCATAGGAAGAACAAATATTTTGCTGTGGACATTTCTTTGTCCTGCATCTTACCCTTTAGGATGCAGAAAATAAGGCTTACTGACATACATCTGACTAACAAATAGGTGTCTGCATCTGACTTAGTCTTAGCTCCCTTTATACTTTATGAAAATCTAGTCAGGTGTTTTATACTATGTAGACATATAAAGTAGGTGCAATGAATGACATCCTAACAGTACCTCTCTCATGGTAATGTCTATATAGATTGCACAGGCTGATTAGCTCAGCTGTACAACTTAAACATCTACATCTTTTGTTTGTTTTCTTTTTTCCCCCTTGTACTTAGCGAGGTTACTAAAAGCTGTGAGATGTGGCTAGAGAAGATGGCATAACTGGAGGAAAACATGCAAAGGAAAGCTTCGAAAAGTCTAGTCGATTCTTTCGACTGCTCCATGGTGCTGGAATAAAACCAGAGCTGGATGCATTCACAATGGGTCTGTGGATGCTTTTTTTAAGAGAAGGCACCTATGCAGCCATGGGCCTGTTACTGCACAAAGGGACTGGGAGCGGGGCTGTCTGCTCTGGTGCTTCTGTTGTGGAGCTATGTCCCCTCAAACTCCTGCACCTGGACTGAGCACCACAGGGAATACAACACACAAGTAAGTAGTTGGGTCAGGGATTTTCACACTGGATAGGTAATGGATTGAGTTGCTTTTATGACCAAATTGTCTTTTTTCTGCTTTGTTTAATCTGGCAGCAGGGTAAAGGCAAGGAGGATTTGAAATGAAATTACATGCTAGGAGAAATGGAAGATAGGAGAAAATTAAGGGGAAATGGTAAAGGATAAGCAGAGGAAAGGGCTTCCACAATGGGAAGGGCAACAGTATCGGTATCCCAGGTGTTGTGAAATTTCAGGTTAATAAGAAGAACTTCATCAGCAGGCAGCTGCTCTTATGGCATAGGTCTAAGAGAATTTGGGGAAGGATGTGGGCATTCAGCATTTCGAGTTCTTGACATGGATCTGTGCAGCCTGAGAGCAGCGTGGTTGGCAGCAGCAAAAGTAACGTCGTACCAAGTCTTCATGGGATGCCCTGGCAGAGGGCTCCTCTATGCCTGCTCTAGATGTTCAGACTCCTTTAGCAATCATTTTCTAGGTTTGGAGAGCTTTCCTTTGAGTTCTGCTCTCTGCAGAAGGGAGCAGTGACTGGATGCTTTTGTGCACTTACCCTGCAGGGGACATGTGCCACCGTTCTTTATTCCAGATACAAGTCAAACGAACCAAATAGATTTCTCTTCCCTTCTCACCAACCATCTCAGCCCTCTCTAGAGCTCCACTCCGCTGGTTTTCCAGCAACAGGTACCACTCCTGCACTGCTGTTGCAGGGATGCTGTTGCTGTGTAGCTCTGAGGCAATGCAGGACAGTGCAGATACTGCTGTTCCTGTGCAGTCACTTCCCTTCCTGGATGTGTGTGTGTGCGTGTGTGTGCGTGTGTGTCTGCTGTGGGAGGGGAGGACATCCTTTCCACAGGCTCAGAGGGCTCATCCTGAACACGGGGCCACCTGCCCATCTGCAAATACCATCTGCAAAATGCTGCTTCTAGGTGAAATTCCTGCTCCACATCCCCTCGGTTCCCCTCCCTGTCAAGTCCAGCTACTTTATCGCTTTTCTTTGCGATCAACTCTTCCGCAGCTCAGGGAGAAATTGCCTCTATTCACTCTCTCTTCCACTCCCCTCCTTCCTCCATCCTCCCTGCCGTCACCGTGTTTTGCTGACCCTGTCACATTCATTACAAAAGAAATAAAATCTCCGGGACAGCAGAAACGGTGCTTAAGCGACAGGGAGAAGAAGGATTTGGAGGAGGCAGGAGGAGGCAAGAAAAAGGGGCAAAAAAAAGTGTTTGATTTAAGAAACTTAATTTGAATAAACCCCTCCTCCCGCTGGTCTTCATTGGTTTCCTTCTCTTCCTCCATATTAATGAGACTAGCCAAGGAAAAGCCATTGGTTCCGTATCTCCTTTCCTTTCCTTTCCTCAGGCACTTGGGGGAGGAGGTGTTTGCATTTCTCCGCAGGACCAGCTCGCTTTGCAGAGCATTGTCTGGGTATGGGAATCACACACACACAGAAATACAGGGGCGAGCACACCACAGCCTTGACTCGCAGGCAGAGCATCTGATCCAGCCTGAATACGCTTCTCCTCCCCCACCCCACCCCCTGCTTCCCGAGCACGAATAATCCCCCCCCAA
>VXBL01004069.1:9266-51275 GCA_013400195.1 Aramus guarauna | reverse complement strand
AAAAAAGTTTGTAAATCTCCCGCCTCCCTTCTTGTTTTCTGGGGGGTTTGCTTTTGGTATTTTTATTTATTTATTTAGCCATGGCAAATTCCTTCACGGCCAGGACCTGGCCCATCCCCTGAGCAAAGGCAGCCTGGACATGACCGGCAGGCGAGGGAGGAGGAATTTGGATTCCCTTCGGAGGCGCCGACCCCTCCTCCGCCCGGTACGAGCGAGGCGGGGGGACCCCGGCTCCGGCCGCTCACTTCCACCGCGGGCAGCCGGAGCTGGACAGGTTCTGCCGGGGACCCCGTCAGTGTGTCCGTCCGTCCGTCCGTCCCCCCCCAGCTTCCCCGCTGCTGGCTCCGACCCCACCGGCACCCGCCCCGCCCCGGCACGCCGGGGATGCAGCATCTCCAGCACCGGGACGGATCCCTGCTGCAATGGTAAGTCTTTTCCTCCGGTCTCTTCCCCCCCACTTCCAGCCGGGGTGGCATCGCTCCGGCTCCCCGCCCGGGCTGGGGACGGCGGGCAGCGGCAGCCGGGATCTGCCCCGCTCGGCCCGAGCCCGGAGATGCCAAAGAGCCGGGATTGCAGCCGGCGAGGGAAAAGGAACCGCCGGCTTGTCTTAGAGTGACATTGATTCACCGGCTCTTCCCGCATCTTCCCCGGGTCCTGGGAATACTTCTTTTGGGGGGGAATTGCACGCAGGCTTTCTGCCTTCAGCCACTACCGCAGGCTCTTGAGGATGCGTCCGCGAGATAATTTGATTCTTTTCGAACAAATAAATCTCCCTTTGCAAGTGGTGACAGGTTAACGTGCTCGGTATGGGAATCACGTCTGTTTTTAACACAATATGGCTGGTAAATAAAACCTGATTGCTAACAGACCCAGTGCTGCTGTTGGCATTTTCGAGCTCAAGGCTCCCTTTGCAGTTCTGCATCTTCACCTGCCGCAGAAACTCTGATTCACCCTTCAAGCAGCGCACCAGGACTTCTCTATTTTTTACTGTGGGGCAGTAGTAAAAATCGCTGTTAACGTGCCTTTGACCTCTACTCGCATGCCTCCGTGCACTTCGCCTTATCAGTATTTGAACAGCTGGTTCTAATAATACCGTCTTTATGCAAAGCACATCTTGAGTCAGAGGGATAGCATACAGGACAGACTCTTTACCGCTATGCTGTGAATTTAACGTGTGAACTGTTCAGGTATGTATTGGAATCTGAAGAGTTTACAGCCAGGGAGAGAAAGATAATGCAGCATGCTGTTCAGGACTGGAAAATGCATGAAAAAAAAGGAGAGATAGATTTGTTTAGTGACACACCGGTGTTTATGGCCAGACGATCATCCCGCTTACATAGAAGCAGGTCTGGAAGAAGTCCCTGGAAGTCAGTGGCTTTCTTCTGCATCAGCTGGTAAACAGAATCTGGCCTTTAGCTTGAAGAAAATATTGGACTAGCACTGGAGGTAATTAGAATAATAATAAAAAAATAATAACCAAAGTGAATAAGGCAGCAAAGTGACCTGATTCTTTCCCAGGGTATTATGGATTACCATCCGTCTTGTGTATGTTAATTACAGGGCAAGTGTTGGACTGATATGGCAGTATACTATGTCACTGAAGCAGCTTTTTGGATATGTTTTTGGGGTTTTTTTTTGTCTGTTTGTTTTGTTTTGGTTTTTTTTAATCTGCTGGAATCAACAAACAACAAATAGATTTTCATTTGATGTTATTTGGGTACACAGCCATCTCACTTCTCTATTCAGCCTATGCAATACTGGTCAGGTACAGTGAGGAAACGTTTCCATGGCTAGTACGTAGTAATTGAAGGGAATATATGATTACTTAAGGTTATTGTCAATGATAGCATGAAGGCAAACTCCTTAAAGTGCTGTCGGTATAGCTACAGAGAAAGAACATGTTATACAAGCATCTGTACTTGGCTAATGCAAAGCGCACTGGAGCTGTCTGGAAAGAAGTTGTCCTATAGGATGGGTAAGGCATCACTGCTCCAATTTGATGAATAATTAAGGAATGCTATTCAGTGCAATAATGGGAGTTGGATTAAAGTTGATGTCTCTGCTTGTGTCTCAGTTACGGTTCTGGGTTATGGTCTTCTACCTTTTTTTCCCCTGTTTCTATGTGCTGAGAGCAACGCTTACTGCTTTGCTGTTCATTCAGGACAGCAACAATTGATCTGTTATTGTACCGGCAATCTATCTCGGACATCACCGAGTGGAGGTTTCTGTTGGTTTTTTTTTACCAGTCAAAGACATGTGTGCAGTGACTGGAAGGATAACTATTGGCACTGAACAGATTCCAAGGTCATGGGGGGCTTTATGTGTGATAAACACACATATTTATCTTTAAACAGGGAACTAGCTTTGTGTTCACTCCTTGGCTTTAGCCTTCCATCATTCGTTGGGGTCCCTGCAAGAAAGCAGGAGGGTTCCTTCCTCCCTGTGGATTTAAGATGTCTGCTGTTTGCACGGTGGTGCCACAGCCGCATGTAGCTCTCCAGATCTGCTGTTGTCGGTATATGTGTGAAACTCAAACACGAAGGCAGAAGCTTTGTTGTGGGATGCTACCAGGGAGAGACAAACAGAGATTTCTGAGATTGTGGGCTGCACTGTTGATCACGTTCAGACCTTTGTTCATCGCATCTCTCTTCATTTGGCTGGCTGAGCCGACATCCTGGAGATATTTTTTTTTTGAGGTTGAGTTCCATATGTGCCTACGCCTTTGATAAGTTAAGACCCATGTCCCCAAGCTGATTCATTTCAATGTAGCAGATTTTGTTTTCCTTTCCTTCCTTCTGAGCACACTTAGTACAAACAGTCTAATTCCTAAATTAGCTCAGATTATCTTTTAATGAAACCAGAGTATTTGAGTTAAGAAGCACTGAGAAAAAGTAAACTCAGGACAGGATCCTGCTGTAACTCATATCTGGTAGAAAGACCTGCAGAAATATCAGGTTAGGCCTGATTTAACAGAGGAGTAATTTATTAGCCACAGTTCTCAGGAGAGGTAAACTCATGTCAGGATATAGAAGTCAGTGGAGATACTGAATTTTATTTCGCCCTACTACTTGGCTCACAGAGTGCAGCCTCAACCTTTAAGTCAGCAAAATGTATTTTTGTGTTGGCTCATGTTCCTTTGTTTCCATTCCCTGTTCTCCTTTCACATCCAGCCATCCCATATCACCTGTGAAGACAGCCGGGGCGGGATTCGGTACACACTGCAGTCAACAGGATTTTGGAGTGAGTCTTCCACACCAGTGCAGAAGTGGGACGACTCCACTGAAAGGCATATAAACGCACTAGTGAGGAACCCTCTCTTTTTTCCTATCCACAACTTTAAAGTCATCTTTGCTGCTAAGGTATTGTCAGGGATAGCTGTAACACCGCTCTGTTTCAGAGTACTCCTGCTCGACATAAACAGCATCCCTTGATGAGATACTTTTCCAATTCTCTCGGTGCTGAACTTGTTCCGTTCTTAAGAAATGCTTTGCATACAGAAAGGTATTTGGTAGTTTTCCACAGCGCTAACAAGTGCTAGAATTCATGTGTCTGTGGCGGCTGTTGAAACGCTCTTTGGATTGTAATTGAGTGGGCACAAATATATGGGAAGAAAGGCAGACTTTTTTGCAGTATGCTTCACAGCAGAATGTCCAGTCCTCCATCTCATTGCTTTGCTTGTGTTTTATTCTCTGACCACCTTTTGCTCTCTCAATTTATTGATCTGCCTTCTTAGGCTTGAACTTCTGTCTCCACAAAGCAAGCTAGGAACTCACGTAAAACCAGTCCGATTGTTCAAGTCTCGTTTATGTAATTCACTGCGGTTCATTTATTGTATCCCCAAGCAAGCTGATGGGCTGATCTGTGGAGTAGCCAGATTAATAATTTTAGGGTAGAACTTCTTAAGAGGTGTTAAATCATTTCACTGCCTGAAGAAAAAGTAGAAACATCATCATACAGAGCATTTCAAACTAACATGGCTGTTGTGCTGAGGAATATTCCCTTGGAAAGATTCCTGCAGAAATATACAGATGCAGTTGCAGGGACTCTTCTTTGCTGCCCTGATTCTACTGTTGAAACCAAATTCTTCTGAGATAATTGTCCCATGAAATGAGTTGATTTGCATTTGACATTAAAGTTTATCCGCCCAGGAGACGTCTGACAGTCTCATTCCTGCTCATGCAGGTATCACATTTTACTTTTGGATGGCTTAATGTAGGACTATGTTCTGAAACTGCTCTAATCTGTTTACCTGACAGATTCCTTAAAAAAAAAAAAAAAAAAATAGAAGTTTTAAAAGGTGTGAAAATCTCTGCTTAATACCACTATTTAAGAAACACCAACCCCCCCCAACAAATTAACCCAACAATTCTAGTGTTTGTTAGCGTACCTCATAATTTGCTCCCACACTGACAGAAAAGGGGATAAATATTTATAAGGTCTAATTCTTTTTCTTCTTAATAATAGTTACGGCAACAGCAATACTAATAGTTGCTTATAACACGTTGGGAATATTGAAGTCTAAGAGCTTCTTACTGAACATATGTCAGTAAACTTCTGCCACATATGTTTGCAGGTTTGTCCACCTAATGTTGAGGCATTTCACAAAAAGCCGCGACCATGCACTCCGTTAGAGATGATTGGCTCATGATGGCTCAGAAGCTGCAAATGGAAGGATAATTATAGTCCGTTATCTATGATTTGTTGGGTGTGCTAAATGAAGCTGTGGGTTAGGGCAGGAAAAGCCCTTTTAATCTGCATGGTGGGTTAATACCCGAGATTGTTTTCTTTATTTTTATTCCTTAGTTCCTCAGAATGAGGCAAGTTTTGCTACTTTCTTTTCTTGCAAAAGATACTATATTGTCCTTTCTGATTACATGGCAATTCTTAAGGAAAAATGCCTTATTGAAGGGAAATGCGACAGAATAAAGTGCTTTTGCAGGGAGTAGATGTATCATTACGTCCATCTCTGAGGAGTCGAGGGGGTATAAATTGCCTCATTCTTAAGATGAAAACTTGGGTCCAAAGGATTCCCTGGCAAAACTATGATTTGTTTCATGTGGAGGAAGGTTTTCTCACTCAGAAGTGTTTGGCAGCCTGGGTGATGTTCATCTACTCTCACTTAAGCATCTGAAAACTAGATGGTCACATCCAAGCTAATCACCCCAATTCACTACAAGTGGGGAGGATGGTTCCTCTCATCCTGAAGTGCATCAGATGAATCCATCTATGGAGGTTCTTGCGGCAGCTGGCTCAGAGATACACATCCAAAATCAGTGAGACAAATCCTTCCACAGTATCTAACAGATATCCTCGCAAATTGTAATTTCTCTTTTGCTCCCATCTTTGCTCAGGAGGAAGACGGGTAGTTTTTTGCTGGCTCATAGGAATAGCAAATCATGATAGATATTTTCTGAAAATCATCAGCCTGCTGTGGTATCCCCCACATCTTTCTCACCCACATCTTCTCTTTATTCAACCAATGGCAGACTCAGTCTGTCCCTTGCAGGGAGAATTCATGCCATGTGTCCCAAGCAGCATCCTACATCCTATTTATTTGTTGTTGTTGTTGTTAATTATTCATTGATTATTTTAAATTTCAGAGGCTTCCTCAGCGTATCGACACTTTCTGTCCTCAGAGCATGTCCAATTACTAAGAGGGATTTGCCAGCTGAAGCTTGTACGTAATTCTGTGAACAGGTGGAGATACATCAACACAGGGACACATCTAGGACAGCTACACGATTTTCTGCAGGCAGATGCAAGCTTGCTCTGCTTGTGCTCCGAGCCAGGCAGAAGCTGTGCAAAGCTCCAAGCCTCATCTAATGTACCTTACTTGTGAGTAGCTACGCTGTAAGTCGCAAGAAGATGGAGACAAATGTTGACCAGACCTCATTCGCTCAGGCTTGGCACCTTGTGAAATACATTTTGACCAGCTTAGAACACTTGACGTGCTTAGAATGAGGTGACCTAAAAGCCAGCTTTTTGCCATAAATCAATAGCTCAGTGTTTTCTTATTACAATGCCTCCACCCTCTGTCCTAAGCTAGCAAAATCCCCTAGTCAGTTGATAAATGGATTTAATTAACACCCTCCTCCTTAACTTTGGCCTTTAAAAATATTTACTGAAATCCAAATAATGAAAAAAAACCCAAATACATGAACCCCTCAGAACACGTTGATATGTAGACTGGAATTAAAGTTGTAGTAGTAAGAGATGCACATCTCCACAGCGGAAAGAAACTATATTTATTTGGAAAGTGAGTTTAAAATAGCTAAGATATCCTTAGCTATTAATTCCTGGTAAGACATTATTAAGTAATAACATTTCTGTTTCTGCTCTTACTGTCACATTTTTGAAGTAGGTTTATAGAAGGTTTTTTTTTTTTATTTCTAGCAAAAATATAAAATGGCACATTCATGGTCATAAGTAAAAAGTATTTCCTTTTAAAAAGCAATTTTTGTGATAATGGCATTTATATATGTGACTAAATTCTTAAACTGATGTAACTAGTACCAAAGGCCAAATATGAACTTGGGCTGAGTACATATCTAAGATGTTGGACACACAACAGAACTTTCTCAGAGTTGGCCTAGAAAAAAATTATATAAAGAAGCCAGCACAAGTGCATTATATAAAGGCCCAAGTTAAAGTTAGTAAAGTTACTCATTGCCTGTGTTTTAGAGAGCTGGATCTTTGGATTCCTTCCAGGAGTTTTGTGCTCTAACTTAAGATGCAGGGAAGATGAGAGAGCATCAGAAATACCGCAGATGCTTAAGCTCTTCATGACTAAGGCTGTGAATGTGTCACAGCTGTCACTGGAGCCTTAGATTCCACAATCCACACTCATTCATTCAAGTTGCGTGAAGTTTGACAGCTTGGATGGTGTTTTTGTGCTAGTGAACGGGTTGGTTAGCTGAGATGATTATGTACAGTGGGCGAACAGCTGGAACAAACTTCATTAGAGAATAGTACTTGGTGAGTGCAGAGAGAGCAGCATGAAAAGCCATTATTAGGCATGTTGAAGTTGCTTCTCTTTAGCATTCAAGTCTCTGGACACTGGTCTATATTCTCTAGCTTTTTGTTCTCTGGCTTGCTCTTTGCACCACAGCTGGAGGTAGTAATGATGGTCATGGAAAAGAGGCTTCAGAGACTACCAAAGTCTGAATGTTATTCAGCAGAGGAGAAGAAATGAATGTCACAGCCTTTTTGGTTCCCCCAGCAAGTGTACCCCTGACAGATTTTCACCTCTGGTGTTCAACTCATTCCCTTTCCTGTCTAGGGAAGACTTACAGGTCTCTTCTGCTGAGATAGTTTCTGTCATTCTAACCCAAAATGGAATTCAACTCACAGATTAAGACACCTAAATACAGGTGTGTATTTTGAAGTGTCTACCTGTATCTAAGTACATAAGTTCCTGTTGCAGTCAAACGAGATGTAGGACGTGGTTCAGTTACCTAAACACAAGTGTTAAGTGCCATCTGAGATCCCCTGGGTATCTAACATCCGTTAGGGATATATAGGTATGGTGCTTATCTATACCACATCTTTTACCCTCTGTATGAGGGCAGGTAAAATACCCTGGGGTACTGGTGACACCAAACATCAACATTTAGGCTACTGATTCTGGCCCCAGGCCAATGCCCAGTCAATGTAGCTATGTATAGGGATCTACTATAGAATGAGCTCTGTAACTCTAGCCTGAAAAGTCTTCAAAGAACGCCACTGAGATGGTTTAATCTGCAGTCTGAATCCTGTCTTGGGTTTCTGATCCCTCTTGATGGTTTAGAATAAGACTGAACAAATCTTGGCCTCAGTGCTCTTACCATGCGCACAAAAAGTTCAGTTGATTTTCCTATACTCTCAGGCGGGGGTTGGAAATACCCAGTGGTATTGCTGTCTTGGGCTATGACAGTTAAGATACTGGGCCACAAAGGAATTACTACATTACAGGTGTATCTACTTAGCTACAAATCATTCCTGGAATTATTTTCCCTGAGACAGCCTTGAGACTGCATTTGCCTTTCTCCAGATTAAACTACCTCAGGCAGCTCCTGGTCATCCTGTGATTGAATAATCTAGAAGGTGTTTTCCTCCTTATATAACTTATGTCAAGTATCCCCAGCCTGTGCTTCATCTTTTAATATGTTGCCTTGTACAGCTCATTAGTCCGTGCTGTCTCTCTCCTGTTGCCTTCGCCATTCTCCCTTCATCTGTGCATTATCACCATCCTAATCCCAACCAGAGGAAAAGTACATGCAGATGTGCTGGGATCATACCTATGATCTCACTTTACTTTCCTTATGACAGCCTGACTGAATATCCTTACTTTATCCTGACACTTCTGGGTGTCCAAGACACAGCTCTTTTGTTGTCCAGCTTTCTCTCCCCTGTTACTTCTAGGTTCTTTGAATGTCCATGATTCACCAGCTTCAGTCTGGAGTTCTGAAAAGAATACGCAGGCATGTCTGACTGCATGTCCAAGCTAATCCATATCATTCTCTTTAGCAGCATGTTCAAACTTGCATTTTATAAATCAGCTTTGAGAGCTTCAACCCAAAATATTACAGCTTGTGCTTCCTGGGCTGGTTTCAGCCTGCAAAGTTTTTCTACGCTTTCTGCTGTGTCCTTCCCATTTCCAAAATGCATAACCCTAGTGTGCTATTACATCCGTGTGACTCTGAAGAATGACCAGCTTCAGTGCCTCAGTATTTACATTTACTGCAACAGGTAAAAGATCAGACCAGAGATCATAAACTGTGCTACTGAAAACAATGTGTATTTGTATCAGGAATGACAAAGATGAAGGTGGTAGACTTGGAGATGGCTGAACCGATCTTGCTGTTTCACATCTCTGCAACTGCCCATAACACATAATTATCTCCATCCCTCCTCAAAATGCATTTCAAGACTTAGCTTCCTTGGCTGGTGGAGCAAGTTAGATCAGAATGTTGTCCCGTCATCCTCCTGACTTGACTTTCAGCACTTCTAAGCATTATGTTAACCTTTGTGGCAATTTTTTTCTCCTCTAAGATCAAGAAGGCTAAGAAACATAACTGATGTAAGGGAACATGAAGAAAGAAAAAAAAAAAATCTAATGTGCTCTAAACTGAAGTGGTAGTAGCAATGTCATCTGAAGCTGACCTTAGCCTTCAACAAAGAGCTAGTCTCTGAAAAGATAGAAACCCCTCCATACACAGTGAAATGAACCATACTGATTTGCCAGCCTGTTTAATAATCAAATGAGCAAAAGAGTAAACAAATGCACATTCCTCCAAGTACTTTCTGCTCCCCTACATGCCATAGTTGTTCACTACCCTTTTTGTTATGTGCCCTCTTTGTTCAATTGGGATTCAGGCTCTTCTTATTAATACCATGACTTTGGCCAACATTAAGATGAGATCCATGGCTGGCAGCTCTAGATTTCCATGCCTGGCTTTACAAAATGTTCTATATGATTCCACACCTTACTCTTTAGCGTTTAATAATGTAGGCTGCTGTCTTTAGTAAACCATAAGTAACAATACAAAGCAGGCGCAGTACGGTGTGGCTTATAGATTGCTCCACCTGTTGTTTTGAGTTTTCCCCTCTTAGTTTCCTATGAGCAGTTTTGAAAGAGCTCCTACACAATGTTTTGCAATGAGCTAAGGGAAGGAACCACTGTTATTAATGTCAGTGATGTTGAAATGTTTGTCAAATATATTCTCCCTGCTTGTTGCAACTTGGCCCTACTACAATACCATTGAATCAACGAGAGATGACCCTGATTTCTTAAGATGTGTCTCAGCAAATATTCTACCAATGTTCTTTGAATTCTTTTAAAATAAATCATTTCAGTGAATCAGTCTGTATATTGAAACTTTATTTCTGAGTTTGGTGATTTCTTGTTGCTCCAATAGCAATGAAGCCCCATTGCAAAAGCATACTCCCTGCACTTGAGATACCTGAAGAGCTTACTGTTTAAATAGATTTCTACAACATATCTGTATCTGAGACACATCTAAGGAGCATGAGAATATAGGGTTCAATTCACTGTTTCCCAAAGTAGTAATTTAAAATAAATCTGATGACTTGTGCCCCAAAATGGCTTTTTTTCCCCACTGTCCATTAAGGGAGTCTGGGATGACTTGGTTATCTATAAACATCCATAAAAAGCATATGTCTGAAGTTACTGCACAGAAATCCACTTTGATTTGTAAAAAGAAATTTAGAAAATTGGAAGAAAAGGTAACAGTTGCGTACAATATCTCTGAGGTTTCATATACTGTTGCTATCAAAACACTCTCTTAACTCTCTTCATGGATTTACAAAACAAAGGTTTTCCATGTCAAGGATGGGACACTAGGTTTAATAGATTTAAAAATATATCAAAATATTTCCTTCATAGATTTATAGAATTTAAAAGTGAGTACTTACGCTTCTTCTCCCAAAGGATTTCTTAAAAGAATCACTGTCATTATCCTAGATTGGTAGTTAACGAGGAATGATCTGTGGAAAACTCACAACCTCAGACCTCCTGTGTTCTCAGAGAAGCACAGAAGTCCTCGTCAAACATTTATCAATTGCTTAGGTTTTGCAATGTGCCTTTTTATTTTTATGATATGCAATGACAGAAATTTCTGTTGTCTTTTCAAGATAAATTAAATCTCCCTTGATGTGGAAGAAACTGCTTTCAGTAAGATCTGTTCAGCAATGGTGCATTTGCTTGACTCAGCACTGGCATGAATACCAATTAGGCTGGAAATGGTTGGGAAAACAGATAATCACTTACATTTGCTGTAATGGGAGGAAACCAGGAAGAATCTAGAGTAACCTGGGAGAATCTGATTTCCAAATGAGTTGCTCTCTACGCAACATTTAATAAATAAGATATTTAACAAAAAAAGGCCAACACCACAATTACAAACAATGCTGAGGAAAATCATGATCCAGAGACTGTTCTCATAGGCAGTTTGGATGAGGTTATTCTAATTTGTGGTTTTAGCAGAGTGGATAAAATAGTTAAGGGTAGCAGTTTAGCAGAGTGGATAAAAGTGATGACGTGTTACTTGATCTCAAGGCCAGGGAAGGGTCCCAGACCTGTTGTATTTAGCAATGTAGTTGTAACATTAAAGTCCATTTCTTTTCCTTGCCCTGGCTATGAAACCACCATTGGTGGTTGTTGGCTACTCAGTTCACTTCCTTGAGCTCCTTCTTATTCACAAATACCTAGCTGCCAAAATACTTCTGATACAAAGCTGGGTGATAAATTTAACATATAAGCAAAGGCTCCTGGCTGGCTGGACAAATAGATTTTTACCTTGATAGAGGATTGCTCAGTGGTTATTGAATTGTTGCCATTGACAGATGGATTCACTGCGGTCCAGCTGTTTACTTGGACAAAACAGCTTTGCTTTTAGACCTTTTAAGCATTTTTGTTCTAGAGGCCACACAAAGGAGAGTTACAGAGAGACGGATTATGCTTTTACACAAGGGGAAGGGAAATAGAAGACTAGAGACTGCAAGGAGCTAGGGACACAGCAGAAGTAAACTTGTCTATGGGGAGATGTTCTGGTTCTTGGATAAACATAACCGTACATAAGCCTTCATGGACACTGCCAAGGAAGTAGGATCTGACATAGACACCTGTCAATGGTAACAAGATAGTATTTTCAAAGCTCAAATGCTCTGAAATGATTTTATATTAGTGAAGTCTTTCCATGTATTCAATATGGCCCATTGTCTGTTAGTCTTGGCTGAGTCCCTGGTAATTAAAACAAATAATTCTGTTCCTTAGTTGCTGCCTGTTATAAACTATGTCTCTTTTTGATGCATTTAGCCATTGTTTGCTTCTTAGTCTGCAGCAAAACTGGTGATGGATATCTGCAGGCATGCTCCTCTTTGTCTTTTAGCAGAATACCTTGTTTATCAAGTTCTTTGGGATATAAAGGACTCTACTACAGTGGAATACATTGGCTGTGCCAATGCTGAGAAATTAAAGACCACTAGAGAACATCCTGGACCTCTGGAATTTGGTCACTAAACTGTTATTAAATTATTATTAAATTAATGTTAATTTATTTGCATAGCATGTTGAGTGGGTTTGCAGACAGGTCATCTGAGATTCTTCTTTACAATGCCTGGGCACAATTCAGAGATTATCAAATTTCATGCATCATTCCCAATAGGCAGTTTGCAGATTGCCACTTTATTTGAAGGTCTGAAGAGGTTAAACAGCCTATATGTACCCTGTTGGCCTCAAGGAAAAAAAAAAAAAAAAAAAAAAAGCATACACCTAAGTTATTGGGGAGGGGCGGGGAGGTGAAGTATGGCTGAAAACAGCAATACAAATGAACAGATAGAAAACATTCTGGTTTATGCCTCCCACATTCCCTAGCTCCTGTGCTATTCTAGGTCTCTTGGCAGTGCTGTTGGACTGCAGAGGGGAGTATCTTAAGGCAAAATCCCTTGGCTTAGTCATGACTCTCTGTTTTGATATCTCATGTTGTGGCAAGTCTGGACTATGGCTTTTCTGGAGCATCAGAGTTTGATCTACATGTGAAGTAAGGACTCTGCTGAGATAGAGCAGGAGAGATATCCCTTGGTAGGCAGACCACATTCTCCAGAGAGTTGGGAAGTGTGTTGGAAGAGAGAGTTGGCTGCACATCAAAGAGTCTGTATACTCAACTTGCAGATTCCTAGGAAGTCGTTTCCTTAGTGACAATAACAACAAGAACAATTTTAGAGTATTTTCTTCACGTCTGTTTTTAGTGTTTTAGATACGTTCAGAAGGCAAAGAGTACAAATGACACTTCCCTGCAGAAAGGCGTCTTTTTTCGGTTATTTTTCTTTCTCTTTTGTAGTTCACACAGGCACGTAGGAATTCTTGTTTATAATAGTATAATAGGGTTCTGACTGTCTTAATACTGTTGGCATTTTTAAATCCATAGACACCATGGGAGCTGAAGGAACAGATCTTGCGGGATTCTTAATGTGTCTTGTAATTGATAGCAAATGGGGAGGTTGTCTCTGCAATGTGAGTGCTGTGGGCCATGTACGGTAGACACACCTTAAAGCCTACCCAAGTCCATTGGGAAGGTACTCATCAATTCTCAAAACTAGGCTTGTAACAGGAAAGAGCAGGAAAGTGAAATAGAAAATAAACAACAGAAAATTGTGTTTAAGAAACAGTCTTGACATAAGCCAGCAACCTCCATATTTGCCAGTATACATAGGAGATTTTGAAAACAAATTATGGAACCTGATTTGGAGGAAAAAAATAAATTAGCTGCAGAATGGGACTTCTCTAGCAATGAGACTTATATTTTGTTTTGCTGAAGAAACCCTGTAGAAGGAACACCCACTCTGCCTCCTGACAATTAAAGACCCTGTGCACAATCAGAGGGGTTATCTTTTATTTCCAAGAAAACAAGACTGACTGAAACTGGCACAAAAGTGTGCAGTTTAGAAGCTGGCAGATCTTTTAGAGGTCACAAAGTGCTAGTGAAACAGAGGTATAACAAAGAAAAAAGTGAAAGGAGTTATGAGCTATGACAGAAGGCAGTCCTAAGAAGTGAAACCCTAAAGATGGTAGTAAAAAGCAAACTCCATTATCATGTCTGAATTAGGAGTGCAGTCAGTATAGACTTTCTCTTTAACCAAAGAAGAGAGCTAGGCATCTGCAAAGAATGAGTGAAGTCAAAAAATGATTCATGCAATGGAGGTGTCTGGCTCTTTTTATTACCAGTAGAAAGAGTTTAAAATATCTCTGCTTACAATTTAAATGCTAATCATTAACGGGGGAGAACTTGAGCCCTGGTGACCAGGAGCAGTACAGTCAGTTCACTAGCAACACATGATACTTTCTTTGTTCAGGACATCATGTAATTATAAATAAAATTCAATGTCATGTGGAACTTTATTTTTCCTTCCGCTGTCAGGGCAGTGGGACTTAAAGCATTGTGCATGTGTGCATTTCCAAGTGTGTTTTTAATTTTAATTTCTGTTCAATTCTGACACACTAAATCATGATTAAATTATGAATTGTTATAAAGTAAGTCGGAATGCATCATATGGCATGGTCTAATACAGCAAACTGGATTTACAATAGTAGTTAAAATATACATCCACTTAAAGTCTTTCTTACATACCTTCCCCAGTAATCAAACAGAATTTCAAACTGTGTGTCCCAAATAAGTTATCATCAATCTTTCTTTTGGGAAAAAAGGCTAAAAATGTAAATGGCAAAGGGAAGTAGTACTTATGATTAAAATACAGATTGCCTGCTTGCTATTTTAACACTTTGATTTGAACCATTAATTTAAATGGTAAGTCCTGATAACTAAGCAGCAAGGTTAACAAAACTCAAAGTCCCGCTTTGGACTACTTGTGCTGATATCTACATTTGTCACCAGTGGTTTGGAGCAAAATTTCAAGCTCTCTAGTGAACTGTTCCTTGCTCTTATGCAACTACTTTTTTCCAGTAATCTACCAGTGTTAAGTGGTTCCAGCCTAGACTTGAATCTTTACCCTTTCATCAAAAAGCTGATCAGGATTGACTCACCTCTGGAACTCATGGATGATGGAATCTGAGATCACAAACTGTGCACTGCATGTGTATTTTACATTAAATCACTCAGTATCTAAGAAAATTGAAGTGATTTTTCTTAGCTTCAGCCTTCCGGGCTCTTTCGTGGGTGAATGTATTAGAGCAGAATACCAAATTAGGAATTAAAAGATTTACTAGGTTAAATCAGAGAAATCCCACATGGGATGCAAAATGATATGTTGGTTATGTATTGAGGAAAGGAGAAGCAAGGGAGATGAAAAAAGAACCACAATAAGTGTTTAACGAATTAAACTGACAATGCACCATTTAATGTGCATGATAAGAATGCATTGAATGGCGAATGAAATAACAGGAGAATTTGCGGCATATTTTCTTACTGAAAAATGTTTCTCATCACAGAATTAGAATATGTGCATTACTAAGACCCATTTTCACCTGCTCTGCCAAGAGTCATAGCATCATAGAATCTTAAGTTTGGAAAAGACCTCTAAGGTCATCAAGTCCAATCATCAACCCAACACCACTATGCCCCTAGACCATGTCCTGAAGTGCCAACCTCTACAAATTTTTTTAACACCTCCAGGGATGGCAACTCCACCACCTCTCTGGGCAGCCTGCTCCAATGCCTGACCCCCCTTTTGGTGAAGAAATTTTTCCTAATTTCTCATCTAAATCTCCCCTGAATGCAACTTGAGGCCATTTCCTCTTGTCCTTTCGCTAGTTACTTGGGAGAAGAGATCAACACCCAGCTGGATACAACTTCCTTTCAAGTGGTTGTAGAGAGCAATAAGGTCTCCCCTCAGCCTTCTCTTCTCCAGGCTAAATAATCCCAGTTCCTTCAGTTGCTCCTCCTAAGACTTGTGTGCCAGTCCCTTCACCAGATTTGTTGCCCTTCTCTGGACATGCTCCAGGACCAGGGTTCAAAACTAAACACAGTGATGGAATTAATCTACCTAGTTGTCAGTTAAAATTATAAGCATCCAGAGTGAGGAACAGTACATGCAAGAAAATGGGAAAAAATCCCCAACCAACCAACCAAAAAAACTCCAGAGTTGTGTCATAGGAAGACCTGGAGTTTATGAGTTCTGTAGTCTGAAGTCTATGCAACTGCTGTGAAGTCCTGTAGCTGTCTGAAGACACCACAACCTCCAGCCAACTCCACCATCTTGTCACCACCTCTCCAATCTGCCAGCTGAGCGGGTGGTGAGAGTGCTCCCTAACCTGATTGTATCACATCGACCTTGGTTAGCAAAGCCTTATTATTTAAAATAACCCAATTTATTTGGAGTAAATTGGGTTAGACAATGCTCCTACGATCAGCTCAGCGGGCAGATCGGAGGCAGTGCAGCACGGATTAACGTCTCTAAGCTGACTGAGACTAATGTTCTTTTCAGTATGGCTACAGCTGGAGAGAGAGATGTCCACAGCCTAATGCAGGTGTCAAGAGCTGACAGCTGGAAACACTCCTATGGGATTTGTACACCACGGTGGGCATCTCATTTCCAGAGAGGGTCGGCAGAAGGAAAGAATTCACGTTTTCATGGAGAAATCTCAACTACCTTTCAGCTAATGCAAACAAGTCCTATTAATTTGATGGAAATAGTTAAAAAGGAAAACATTGTGAAGTATAACAAAGAGAATTTTGTGTTATTCCCTATATTAGTGATCAGAGGAGATACAGCTGGTATTCAGAGCAAAATTAATCCTGTGTATATCTGTAATACTGAAGCAATCTAGATATGAAGTACTGAATACCCTCATGTCTCTCTCAAGTCACTCAGAGCAGAAGTTGCTACTTATGCCTTCAGAAATGTGGGTCTTTTATTTGCTTTATGGCTTCATTGATATGCAAAATAGGAGTGGTAATCTTAGCACAAAAACGCATTATATCTTGAACAGCAGTGTATGCTTCTTTGTAGGTAAAATAATCCTAAAAGACTAAGATTGCCTTCAGGATGTCTTTATGCGCATGAGCATAGTGGGGTGTTTGGCTTGCATTGGAGAACAGATTAAAAAGGAAGAAGGAAAAAAAAATATTAATTTCAGTTTTAGAGACATGCTGATCTGTTTTAGAAGATAAGGAGGATGCTGGCCTTTTGGATTGGAGCTGGATGACTGACACTGAATAACATATTACTGTAATTAGAGTTTATTCAACTACATACTTATGACCTGTAAGTCCTAATGTCCTGGTTTGGGTTGGGTTTTTTTGGCAGAGCTTTTTTAATGTAATCCTGCATTTAAAAAAAATAAAATGTTTATTTTCATTACTGGCTTGTAGATAACACAGGATATAACCACTCCTTGGCAGAACATAAACCAGAATTATTTCTGTAAAACCTGCGATTATTGCCCATCAAAGAAGATTTTGTGATCAACTAGAGCCAAGCAATGATGGATGAAATTAAACAATCCAAAGGACATCTAAATACATGTCGTAAAATTTTGGTTTCATGTAAGTGGGAGACATGCACACACCCAAAATGTGCAAAATATTATTGGAAAAATTATTCTCTGCCTCACACAGAGTTTTCATTTCATGGCTGTTTCTGAGTAAGGCAGTCCTCAAAAAAATATCCAATTCTTTGGACATGTCTAATGGCAGCCAAGCTATACCCTGGAGAGTCCTCTGGTTCATTGCACAGTGACTGTGTACCATCCTATCCTGACTCCATCACAAAATTTATTCTGCTTGTCCAAAACAGCCTCACACTGTGCTGACTTCAGGTCATCAGACATTTCATTTTATTTGCCGAGAGGATCATTCTCTTCTTTCCCTTATGTGTCCCTACCCTGGTCTCCCCAGTGAGTTACACATTTCAGAACAACACACAAACCCATCCCATGCTTCATTTACTCCAGCTGGTAACAAACTCTAGGGACAAAAGTTAACTCTGGGATGTGATGAAAGAAATACCGTAAAATATGGACACGCTTTTTCTACTACATGTGAAGGATTTTTTTTTTTTTTTCCCTTTAGTGTTGTTTTTTTGCCTGGTGCTTCAAATAAAATGCTGGTCTTTGCTGCAGAATGCACTCCCAGGGAACAGAAACAAAATACCCTGAGCTGCCAGTTTACCAGACTGGGCTGAGCCAGAAAATAAATGTAAATGTAACTCAGAGTTATTCTGCATTACCACTACCTAGTTCCTGAGATTGCTTTCAAGCAAGGATGTCTTAGAGGTTATCAGGATATTAGCCAACGCACAGATGAGCCATTAAACTGTGGCCTACGTTCTGCTAGCTCGCTCTCATATAATGCTGGTGGTGTCTCCTTTGCTTTGTTGTCCTGGTTCACCTTGAATTCTCTACCTTACCGGAGATGGGAAAACCCATGAAGGCTGCTTGTAGCTCTCTGCCATCTGCAGGCATGAGGGTCATTAATAATGCAGCCCGCAGAAACGAGGGCTTTGGGACATCTTTATTTCTCGTCTTAATAAATTGCATCCTTCGGAGGCTGCTGAAATGGATCTCCCAGTGCTGGAGATCAATAAAGCTTTCTCTTTCTTAGGTTGCTTTCCTTTTTAAAATGTTTTTGTCAAAGGCTGACTGGGATGGGCAGATACTGTATTTCTGTGAGAAACCAACCTGTGAAGCTGAGCCTGCCTACAGCAACATTATTGTAGTTATTGCAAGAGATTAGAAGAAATCCTTTCCACAGAGCATACAAAGAAATAGGGGAATAGGGGAATAATGGAGAACTGCTGTATCATACTAGAGTGAAATTGTGAAATGTTTGGCCAAAATCCTTTGACCTATCGAGTTTCCAAAGGGTCAAACTTTATCCCCAAAGTGCTTGAAAGGCACATGATGTTGATCAACATGGTAGAACCGTAGCAGCACTTTAAGGCCACAGATTTTAGTTAATTTGGTTTTTGAGCAACTAACCTAAATAATCGTTGCTTTGTATGACTGCTCCACCTGCTTCTCAAGACACCATTTCTTTGATGCCATTTCTGCTGAGTTTAAATTACATATTAAACTCCAGGTGGGTGCAAATTAAGACCTGAACAGAATTTAGATTTGATCTAATGTGAGGAAAGTAAAGGGAAGATGTTGGAGCAACAAGAAAATCTTCTGTTACTGGACACTTCACGTTACTTGACATTAATTTGCTTCCCAATACAAGATGATACTAATCAGCTGAGTGTAGCTTTGGTGAACTTTTACTGTTTGGGCAGAAATTTTTGATGCTGTGTGTCTGTCTCAAATCTCTTTCTTCCTTTCCCTTGCTTCCTCCCTCCTTCCTGATAGAAAATATAGAGAAATAGGGCACAATTCATCCGATGCTTTGAGATACATAATGTAAGATCATCTAACTTGTGCTCTGAACTCTACTGACTGTGCTGGCTGTGTCTCAGTGACTATACAAGAAATCTGTGGAAATTAGCCCAGTTTTAGAGGTATACATTTTAATGAGATGACTCTCACCCAAGGCCCTGAAAGACCACCCATAGGGAAGAAGCATTTTCACTGTGTCTTTGAAACATGACTCAACCTATTTAAAACTGAGCAGTGGGCATTTTGGAGACAAAGGGGATTTCAGCCTGATTGAATTTACATCCTTATATCCCAGGTTTTACTGGTATGCATGAGAATAAAATGTCAAAGCTATTCAATGGAAAGCAATAACATTTTGGTTGTCTTCTGGACCACATGTAATATTCCAGTTCCACATAATTTCTAAAGGAAAATGTGAATCATACCACGTTCATTTGCATCTGATTTGATAACCATCCTGTCAATTTGTAAACTTCATCATCACATCTGTTAATATTCATAACCAGGGTTTTCAACTATTACCTCAACAGTTACATTCAATATAGCAAAATAACCCACTTTTTTTTACAGATCCCATTGACTCCTGTTCACGCAACTTCTGTGTATAAGAACTCTGTTGTAGTAAATTAGAATTCCACAGGAGTAAAAACAATGCTATAATAGATACAACTGATCTCTTCTAGTTGTGATTTGGTGGGTTTGTTTTGTTTTGGGTTTTTTTTGGCACCTCCTGAGTTAATAAAAGAAGAGTACGTACATCTTGGCCAAGAAATTTTGCATGTATGCTTATGTTTATGTGTGCATATATGTTTATATTAAACTGTTTCAATTCTACATTGTTCAAACCTTCCCAGATATTCAGTTAGGATCATATTCTACCACTTTATAGGGTCACTTAATAGGGTACCATTGGGCCAGCTTATCTTCTAGAATTGTCACACGGAAATCCATACGTAGATCATGAAGATGAACATAGAAATCATCAGGTTTAATCACATGCTGAGAAAGTGATTACATGGAAATGGATCACTTCCATTCATTTACTTTTTACTTTTACTATTTACTTTTTTTCTAGAAGTGGTAGTGCTGCTTTGTTCATAATAATAGTGAAGCAGTGATATCTAAATCAAGTTGAATATTTACATTGTCTAGATTTTAGTTTTTAAAAAGCAATCCTCATATCAATCTTCAGTGCTGTAAGTCATGGATATTCACACCTTTTTAAGGCACCGGGCACTCTGAAACATGACCTCAGGTAAGACACCGTAAGTGCTCTGAACCATGGCTTGGGAAATCAATTTTATAGGATGGAATATTTTTGCAATGCTACCCAAGATATTAGGACTTCCAGCTTTCTCAAAAGGCAAACTATCTAGAGACAAGCTAGGGCAAAGAGATGAAAGGGTTGGCATTACCTACAACGTTCTCATCATTGTGTCATCTGATGTCTCCTTGTTTCATGAGACAGAGTGCAGAGGACATTGTAACTGCTGAAATAAAGGAAAAAAAAAAACAACAACAAAAAACAAAAAACACCCTAAAAAGAAGAATCCCACAACATTTTCTCTGGACTCCATTTTATTTCCTGCTATGCCAGACTGACGGAAAGAGACTTGGACTGCCCTTTGTGTGAGTAGGACCTTTTCTGCCAAGGCGTGAATGCCTCCTCTCTGTCCATGTGTCTAAGCTACCAGCACCTTCATCACCCACTTCCAAGAAAAGCTCTGCAGCCTTCACTGTCTCTAGATTAGTGGGAGCAGAAAAGGCCAAGAAAGCATTGTAGTTTCCTCCTGAGACACGAGTACACTCTGTGCTTTAAGGTGGCTGGATGGGAGTCAGCTCTGAGCCAGAGGCCACGTGATTGGGAACCTATGTCTATTAGCAATGCAATAATCCACGTGTCAGACAAAGTGGTTTACAAAATACTCATATTACATAGAGTTCTCTTCAAATTGTAACCTTTTTTGACTATCCTACTTTTTCTGGAAGGCACTTCCAGGGTCTCTATCTGCTTCTGGTCTGAATCTTTGTTCTAATTTCCAGCTTAACATCTTCTTGTCCCAACACTGACTTTAATTTCAATTACTTTTCTTCCTCTTTTGATTATACTTCTACTATGCTGAGGGCTCTCCCTCGTCAACACAGATTCTTCTGAGCTAATCAAACTGATTTTTCTGCTTTATTAGCTCTTTGTTTTCCAAGGTGAGTAGCACGTTGTCCCAGACCATGGCTAACTCATGTGCTGTCAATCTTTTGTTCACTATATAGGGAGTTGAAGGCAACTAGCTTCACTTTCAAACAGCTAAATTTATGTGACATGATTTCCTTCCCTGGTGTTGCAAGAACACGTGCTGTGGAAGGTCCTAATACTGTCCAAATGTAATGAGTTCATTAACCACAAGATGGGATACAGCTGGGAGAACTTGGGCTGTTCAAGGTGCAATAGAAAAGGAGGACAATAGGAAATGTGGGTGGGAAAAAAAAAAAAAAAAAAATTATGCAACTTCCTAGTGCTTATCCGGTGACTTAAACTTATCTTTCAGTGTAGGAATGAAATTGCAAAAAAAAAAAAAAAAAAGTGTTCATCTCCTTAGGGACAAAAGGGACAGGGTTATAGTCCAAGGCCTGTCCGGGATCACATTTCCCTGAGAACTGAACAATATGCACTTAAGGAATCACAAAAGTAGGGGAATCATTTTCTTTACCCAGCAAGGAATCAGGAAACATTATATCTGTTCTTTTTTCATCAAGATGGGTTGAACTTTGGCCCATGAAAGCTTTCTGTATTGTTGTTTAAAAGTGTAGAGGAGGCCAATGGGTGTTCATCTGGGACATCACCATAGATTGCCAAGTCAAAGTGCTCCATGAAGTACAAGCTGTTATACTCAGAATGGCTCTGCTGTTTGCATTGGAAAATAACAAGGAATTGCACAGATCAGGCAAAGAAAGATCATTTGGTTGTCGTCTCTGAACACCTTAGCAATTTTTCCACACTTCCAAGCATCCTTCTGTCAACGCCAAGGTTATATTAGACTGTTTTCTTCACACCAACTTCACATATTTATTCCTTTGGCATCAGGCAATTCCTCATTGCATTTACCACCTTCCAAAGCAACAGATAACTCTCTTTCATTGCTTATTTTATTACTTTTGTTCTGCTTTCTGATGGGAAGGGTAGACTTGTTTCCCAGAGAAAATATGAATGTCGTGTGCTGTTGCTGAAGTTCAGAGATTCTCTCTTGCCCATGAGTCCATCACCAGCTGCAAGACCACTCCTCCGGAGTCTGCTTGTTCTAAATAGTGAAATGAGTTGCTAAAGATACCTCTGGTATTTCCTCATCTCTGAGACCATGCAGCACCTTGCACAGAGACTAGCTTGGGTCTGGGGAGCAATGATAGTTTCATAATAACAACTTTATCTCAAGACAATCAGTTCAGCACATCAACAGAGCTAATTAAGGGTGTTAAGGGTGGCATCACATTCAAGGAAATATATTATTTTGAGTTAAGGAGTTGATTTGAAGGTACTGTACAGGTACTGCACTTGGGATGATCTTAAGACATAATGGGAATAAAAGACTCTGGTCTAGAGCTGCATTTTTCTGCTCTTACTCTTTCTTCTGGTTGTGATAGACGTCTGCTCAACAGTGATGCTGTTAGGCAGACCTATATCCAGCCAGATGGGTCGAAAGCAGAGACAAAAGGTAATGTTGATGCATAGATAACAGACTCCTTATGAGCTCCTGTGTGATACTGAAAACCAAGTTACACCTATAGCCAGGGCACGAAATGCAGACCACCAGTCAAGGAAAGAAAATTAATCAAGTAGCTCTTGCAAAACTTTGATATGCCAGATAGAGATCACATTTTACTGGTTGTGGAGTAATGATTTTGAAGGACCTTGCCAAGCAGCACTTAAAGCTCTGCTGGAATGGAGCAGCATGTAGTTACCTTTATGATCCCATATTAGATGCTTATTAGCTGTGAAGTACCACATACATCACAGATGCTTCAAAAGGGTAATTGACCTGCCTGTTAAGATGAAAACTTCTCATATAATTTTTTACTTTGCCTACTAATGCTTCTTAAATGCATGGTAGTTTATAAATATTTCCCTACAACTGAATACCCATGGTCTTTAGTTAAAGAAGTCATGCCGTTTCACCAGGTCTCTGGGGAAGTCAACAACTTAAAGGCACAATAAAACTCATAGATAATGCGATAGGGAAAATAATGCCAATCAAGGAAAGAATTTCTAGATTAATTTTACAGGTGACTTTATATGGGAAATCTGCCAAGAACAGAAATCCTGTGCACAGGGAGCTATGAATTGTATTCCATAGTCTCTGCTTTATAAGGCTATAGCTTCTGTAGTTGCAAAGATAAGCTAGAAAATCTTGACCTGTAAATGAATGATCCACTCATGTCCATCTGAATTTTCAGCAAGCCTAAAGCAACAGTTCCAACAAACAGACTTCCAAAGTCATTATAATGTCAAAATACTCAGATATCCAGAACAGTCCTTTTGATGTCTGTAACCTTTGGTGTTTTATCATACCTGTATGGGTGAAGCAGCAGAATATGAAGGAGAAGAATTGTTATATCAGGAAAAATTGTATGACTTATAAAATTCAGGCATTTTAACTGGAGTTTGTTTAAAAATCAAGTGTCAGTTAGTTTTATGCACGATGTCCCGGAAGGGCATAAACTTTGAAAGATCAAGAAAGACTGGATTTTATGATCACACATATAAATGGATGTGATACAGTGGATTTGGATTTTCAAAAAGTTTTTGATAATGTCCTTAGTGAAGAAAGATTCTACCTTGAAGGAAAGCAGGCATCAGCTGAGATCAGAAGAGCTGAGTGGCTCAGGCATGACTGATTTACCATGATTTAACAGAGTTTCACACATCTGCTGGCCTATGGTAACATCTTGTGTGCGTTCCTTGCCTACGGTGAATGCAGGGCAATGAAACTTCACTTTCCAACAATGAAAGAGAATCAAAACTAAATTATACTGCCTTGAATTTGACATGAACCAAAAGGGACATGTATACTTACTCCATATCAGCTGAGACAGAACAACTTTGTAATCTGTAACAATTTTACTGCATGTTTGAGCCCTAAACAAAGAGAAAACAAAGCAGCAGAAAACAAAATTAATAGAGATTGCCACAAGGAGCTATGCTAGCCTAATCTGATGTAAGATCTGAAAGTGAACAATATGTCAGCAAAATTTTCAGATGATCAAGAAATGAATCAGATCTTCAGAAAGTGTAAATTGGGATATCTATCTTGAATTGGCTGAGCGACACTTACTAAAATCTGTTGTAGAATAGTTTAAAGATGTTTTTTTGAAATGCTAGGAAAATTCTATAAAGCTAAAGGAGTAGGAAATACAAGAGCTGTCAGGTTCTACAGAAATGATAAGGAGTGTACTTTGTAAGGACAAATTATAATACTCTTACATCTTCAGGGAATTTCAATTTAATTGAAACCACTCAAAGGAAAAGAAAAAAAAAAACTCCACCAAAATTATAATCGGGGACAGCTGAAGTAAAACATGCACGGAAGTTATTAGGCTGTGTTACTAAAAGGAATAAAGATAGTACTGAAAGTAAGAAAAGGCTGTGACATAGATGGATGTCAGTGCTCTGTTTTACTTACCATTGGTGCTTTAGTGTCTTAAACTTTGGGATGGAATTTTCTTTGTTTGCCCTTGTCAGTATGAGTAAACAGAGGGGAAAAAACATAGACTCTTTCAAAGCAGTAACTCACTTTGTCTAAAATTAGGCATCTAGCATTAGGGTATAGAAATTGCTCCCTGAGGACACTTACTCTTCTGCACTGGCTGTAAAGAGAGCCTGGGAAGTCTGAATTGAACTATAAAGGTCTAACCTTTGAATGTAACCAATGCTGTTTAATGTTGTCATTAATGACCGAGATGATGGGGCAGAGTGCACCTTCAGAAAGTTTGGAGATGATACTAATTTGGGAGGAGTGGCTGATAGACCAAGTGGTTGGTGGTGCTGTTATTGAGAGGGAACTGGGCAGGCTGGAGAAATAGGCAGGGAGGAACCTCATCAAGTTCAAGAACCAGAAATTCAAAGTCCTGCACTCAGAGAGGAATAACTCGATGCACCAGGACAGGCTGGGGATCAGCTGGATGGAAAGCAGTTTTCCAGAGAAGGACCTAAGGCTCCTGGTGGACATGAAGTTGATCCTGAGCCAGCAATGTGCCCTTGTGGCAAAGAAGGACAAAAGCATTGTCAAATTGCATGAGGAAAAGCGTTGGCAGTATGTCAAAGGAGGTGATGCTTTCTGTCTCTCAGCCCTGGTGAGCCACATCTGGAGTGCTGGGTCCAGTGCTGGGCTGCTGAGTACAAGAGAGACATAAACACGCTGCATGAGTCCTGCAAAGAGCCACAAAGGTGATTAAGGAATTATGAGGAGAGACCGAGAGAGCTGGGGCGGTTTAGCCTACAGAAGAGAAGATTTGAGAGGATCTTGTCAATGTGTAGAAATATCTGATGGGAGGGTGTAAAGGAGATGGAGCCATGTTCTTCTCAGTGGCAATCAGCAACAGGACAAGAGGCAACAAGCACAAATAGAAATATAGGAAATTCAACTNGCTGGGTCCAGTGCTGGGCTGCTGAGTACAAGAGAGACATAAACACGCTGCATGAGTCCTGCAAAGAGCCACAAAGGTGATTAAGGAATTATGAGGAGAGACCGAGAGAGCTGGGGCGGTTTAGCCTACAGAAGAGAAGATTTGAGAGGATCTTGTCAATGTGTAGAAATATCTGATGGGAGGGTGTAAAGGAGATGGAGCCATGTTCTTCTCAGTGGCAATCAGCAACAGGACAAGAGGCAACAAGCACAAATAGAAATATAGGAAATTCAACTTAAAGATAAGAAACCATTTTTTTTGTTAGAATGGTCAAGTGCTGGAGCAGGTTGCCCATGGAACTTGTGGAGTCTCAATACTTGGAGATATTCAGAAACTGGTTGGAAATGGGTTTTGACTAACCTAAGTTACCTGCTCTATCTGACCCTGCTTTGAGTAGAGGAGTTGGACTAGGCAGTCTCCGGAGGTCCCTGCCAACCCTCAATTCTGTGAATGCTTCTTATCTGTTATTCCTTTGTCTTGCAAAACCACATTAACCTGATTTCTCTCCTACACAAGTCCTCGTGGAAGTCAGTAAAATTGATAATCTTAATTCATGTAGAAACATTTGAACACCTAGACTCTCTTTTACTTATGGGAGTCACAGTATCTGCAATTTACCATTTCCTATTTTTGTAATCACACCTTTATGTTCATTTTTAAAAAGAGAGTTCTAGTAAAATTTGTAGATGTTTTCTGCTAGGCAAGGAAAAAGAAATTTTATTAAAATTTTGTTTCCTGAAGTTGAAAGCAACAATTTTCCTGAACAGTGAAAACATTGGATATTAGATGAGACTACCTGATTGCATGTGTCATTAATGGACATTTGGCAGCACATGACTCCCACATCAGTTCATGTGTTAGAACAATGGCTGGGTGTCCTACAGACTGCATCCTTCCTTGTGGACAATCCTGTGACAAAATCCAGGTTGCTGGTTGTCAAGTCTTTCAGGCAAAGGTGTGGCATTTCTCTCTGATGCCCTCAAGATATTAATGTATAGCTGAAAAGGGCTGACTTGTCCCTTGTAGCAGTAAATCCTTTCTCAAAATCCACCTCTTAGACCTCCTGATGTAATTACCCTTCAAATCCTGTTTTGTCATTGACAACAGACATAGTGAGTGGAAACAAGGACACTAGGGACTTTTCCGCTTAAGCACGCAAGGGAGGAAAAGTGAATAAATGTCGTCTTGGTTTTAAAAGAAAGATAGAGCCAGATTCTCAGCTGCTGTCATCCACGCAGATACTTTAATTTCAGTGAATTTACAAAGATTACTGCAAGTAAATGAAAAGTCCAAATATTTAAACACCAAAAAATAGTAAGTGGTATATTAAAGACAATAGTCTATGGCGGTGTGCTTTTCGTTTGCCTTAATAAGATTGCTCTTTACAGACTACTTTGTATGGGGAGTTACAGAGCTCTTGCTCTCTGATATTCAATTAAATTTTCTTTATTTTTTCTGTTACCATAGATATTCCACCCTCAACTTATTGACACCCTAAACAATGTAATTCCTTCTCAAGCCTCTGTGGTAGGTCAAACTTTGCTATTTTGGGTTTCATATTGCTGATCCATATACTTCAGAAGACACTGGAGGTGGGGTGGTTAATCTGTCCAAATTTAGATATCCACAATGTAGATGTCAACATATGAGCTGGCTGTTAAGAATTCCTTTACACTCATGGGAAAGAAGTAGAAAGCTTAAAGTAGACAGTTAAAATAGGTCAGACAAATTGCTTTCTTCTTATGTCTACTTCTCTCTGTTGACTATATAAAAAAAGACTTGACAATGAGCTCATATGTGTGTACATGTCTTCTAGGTGACATGTCCTAGGTCACCAAAGGATTGCTTCCTCTGCTCTATTTCTTGCTAGCAAGTGTCTGAGTTGACATGAGGATGGTTCACCATGCCCTTTGATATAAACTGTGAAGCTGGCATACTACATTTAGGAAGTTTTAGGAAGGAAATAATAAAATGCACTGGATTTCACACCTTGTACTGGGAGCCTAAAGAAGGTAGATACAGTATCAATTACATAATTACCTGTTCATATATAAGCCAAAAATGTCCATCTAGCAAATGTTGTCCCATTAAAAGCTGTGGAGTTCCCTTCCCTGGGGGGAACTTGGAAATGTCAAGGGAGTGGTCAGTGAGTCAGACTAATTGGTGACGGCTGGAGCATTCTCCTCGGCACCTTCTATCTTTTGCACCCCATCATTCTCCACCCATGTTTATTCTGCATAGGTGAATATTCTCCATGTCACTAGGAAGTACTGGAATAACTGTGCATGGAGTGGGTGACTGCCACAATGTCGTGCGTTCAGTCTGCAAAAGCTCAACCGGTCCTGCACGTTGCAAGAAGCTTTCAGACTTCCACACTTGTGTAGTAGCTCAGCTATGGTGCAGGAAAAGGATGCGGTGGGCAACCCTGAATAGACACTGAACTGAGGTTAGTTAGGTTTTGAGCACACATTTGATCACCACTAATCTAAGGCATTGTGGGTCAACTTTGAAATTGTTTTCCTTTCAAACCACTGGCACATGGTGATCCCAGAGTACCATAACAAGGAGCCTCGCAGACCAGGTTGTTTCTTTTGGGTGAGATCTCAATTACAGCTCATAACTGCCTTATAAAGTCACTAAAAATCCTCTTTCATTCATCCTACATGGGTCCACCCTGTCTGAGATGCTGTATAACTATTTCACCCATTACTTGATATGGTGAGATTTTATTCTTTTAAGCACTAGTTGTTTTACGCCTCCCTGGGAGTAGGCAAATCCTACTTGGAGAGGACTTGGTATCTGGTTTTGTTGTTTACGGACATCATATTGTGCACTTGGCACTTTTGGGCTTCTCACAGTACAATTTTCCTCACCAGCCTTTAGGCTTCTGTAACATAGTCCATACATGAGCTAAGCACTCCAGAGTCCCTTTTTAGATAGGGGAAAGAAAAGGACACCTGCAGCAGAACATGTTTTGCCAGAGCTTTTCCAACCTGCCCTTGAAGTACCTGTGATTTGCCACTAAGCAACACAAAGAATCTGCTGTGGCACTGAAAATATCTTACAGTGGACAAATGAATCTACCTTCATAGAAGATGAATTACTTTCTTAAGTCATTAGATGACTAAAACAAGAGATGGGGTTTTTTGTGGTTTTTTGTTTGTTTGTTTGTTTTTTGTTGTTTGTTGTTGTTTGTTTGTTCGTTTGTTTGTTTTGTTTTCTTCCTGTATTTCAGCTATGCTTGAAATAAACCCCTGAAGCCCATTCCATTTTAGTAACAATCAACTGATTTTCAGATTCTCAGACACTTCAACAGCCCCTCTTTCACCAGAGATAACTGAAGATTTTTTTATATTGGGGAACTGCATATGCATAACTGAAAGGTGCAAGCCTCCATGCTATTGGCCATTCTGACTTCACTAATTTTAATTATGGTAGCAGATGCAGACAAAACAACAACATGAAGCACCAGTATCTCTAATTTACTGATGAAATTACAGGATTTGGCTACAAATGACATCAGAAGACAATAAGACAATTCAAGCTTCCCTCCCAAATCCTACATTTATAAATTTATTTCTTTTCCCAGTACTGGATAGAAATGGAAATGCTTTGTAAACATTACCCATATTTTTAAAAAGTTCATTTTTCTAGTAAAACATAGGTGATAGTTCCTGTGTGTGAGATAACTGACCATTTATTGGTATTAGGTGGACTTTGCATGTCATACATGCTAGGAGCTGCTAAACAACATATACAGGTTCTGCTGCAGGTCCAGGGCATAAGTTCACAGAACTGGTAGCTGGTATTACCTAATAAACACTTGAGTCTCTGCGGACGATATGAAGGCTTCAGCCCAGTTTTTGATGCAGGTTTCCATGACTACCTTGAAGGCAAAAATGAAGTTGATTCTTTTACTTTCTCTGCAAAATGTGAAAGAAAGGCAATGAAATGGTTTGCAGATGTTTTTGTCATTTCTTTAGAAGTTCTTTTGAAACGAAGATAAAACAGAAAACAGCCACTCTCTACTTGTCAAACCTAGTGAATTCCAGGTTAAAACAATATTCGGTCTTCAAATATTGGAAAGAATGTATTCTAAAGGTTACCACTTTCCCACAGAGTATCTGTTCATCTGTTTAGTCGGCATCTCCCACCCTTCCATTGTATTTAAATTGTATTTCTGATGCATTGCAATGGCAGAATCCAAGGATAGATTTCAACCTCCACACCACTCTCTGGCCTTTCTGGACTGGCCTGCACACAGGAGTGCAAATGATCAAGAAATAATTTCAAATCCAATGTCTGCTAATGCATCTGTCTGTTTTTCTGTTGCTTCTATTAATGGAGTGACTTTCTTTTTCCAACTCCTCACTGCTGAATGTCACCACGGATGTTTGCTGTCCTCCTCACCTCAGCTGAGATCTTATCAGTCTCTCATTATTTGATAAACCATCAGAAATACAGTTAAGTAATTAAATTCAGTACCAGAGCAGAGCGAGAGTGACTGATCGAGTGAGGATGGAAGAAAGCAGATCTGTTTAGAGGGAATTTCATGAATCATTGTTCTCCATTTAGTCAGGGTCTGGATAGAGAAGACAAAAATTTAGAGAGAGCTTAATTTTCCTTTTTTATTTTTTTAATTGAAAGACTCTCTCCTTTCTAAATGCTGATGTCTTGGCAGTATGTTGCAGTGTCCCCTGATCGTAAAAGTTCTTTTACATTTCCCTTTGTCATTCCTTTGTTTACTTTCTGTCTTTGGTCTGTTTTCTTTCCAGTCTTGTTTCCTTTGTTATGACTCTTCACATTCCCTCTGATATTTTAATTTTTTTTCCAGCATACCCTTGCTTTGTTCTTTCTCTAATTGTTTGTGCGTCCTATACCCCTGATATGTTATTATCTATGATCCCTTTATTTTCTTCTCTCAAACATATACTTAGCTGTTTAAACATTTCTCTAGTTGTGAAGATGTATGTCAGCTGTGCTTATTCACACAGAGGTGATAGATGGTGGCATGTAGGAAACCTACATCAGATGAGAAGATTTTAAAAGAGGCCTCAGAATTCAAAGGCTTCATTTACACTTGCAAATAAAACAGATGAGAGACAGTTCTCTGGCTCTGAGACAAACTGGTGTGGCACAGCTCATGCCCGTGGGGCTAAACTCTCATACCTTCCTAAGTAGAGAGGTTGCGCCTGAACTACTGTAGACATTGCCAGAGGATCTCTGGGTAAGCTTATCTTGGAGGAATTAGGTCTACAGGGTGGAGATACACTGAAGGAGTGTGGTGGGTTGACCTTGGTTGGATGCCAGGTGCTCCCCAAAGCTGGTCTATCACTGCCCGCCTCAGCTGGACAGGGAAGAGAAAATACAATGAAAGTCTTGTGGATTAAGATACAGACAGGGAGTTCACTCACCAATTACCATCACAGGCAAACCAGATTTGACTTGGAGAAATTAATTAAATTTATTACCAATCAAATCAAAGTAGGATAACGAGAAATAAACCCAAAACTTAAAACACCTCTCCCCACCTCTTACTTCTTCCTGGGCTCAACTTCACTTCCAAATTCTCTCCCTCCTCCCCGCCAGCAGCACAGGGGGACGGGGAATGGGGCTTGTGGTCAGTTCGTCACACGGTGTCTCTGCCACTCCTTCCTCCTCAGAGAGAGGACTCCTCACACTCTTCCCCTGCTCCAGCCTGGGATCCCTCCCATGGGAGACAGTCCTCCACCAACTTCTCCAATATGAGTCCTTCCCATGGACAGCAGTTCTTCATGAACTGCTCCAGCGTGGGTCCCTTCCACTGAGTGCAGGCCTTCAGGAACAGACTGGTCCAGCGTGGGTCCCCCACAGGGTCACAAGTCCTGCCAGCAAAACTGCTCTGGCATGGGCTCCTCTCTCCATGGGGTCACAGGTCCTGCCAGGAGCCTGCTCCAGCACGGGCTTCCCATTGGGTCACAACCTCCTTTGGGCATCCAACTGCTCTGATGTGGGGTCCTCCATGGGCTGCAAGTGGACATCTGATTCACCATCATCCTCCATGGGCTGCAGGGGGACAGCCTGCCTCACCGTGGTCTTCTCCACAGGCTGCAGGGGAATGTCTGCTCTGGTGCCTGGAGCACCTCCTGCCCCTCCTTCTGCACGGACCTTGGTGTCTGCAGGGCTGTTCCTCTCACATCTTCTCACTCCTCTCTCTGGCTGCAGTTGTGCAGTTGTTTTTTTCCCTTCTTAACTGTGTTACCCCAGAGGTGCTACCACTGTCACTGATGGGCTCAGCCTTGGCCAACAGCAGGTCCATCTTGGGATACACTGGCATTGGCTCTATTGGACATGGGGTAAGCTTCTGGCAGCTTCTCGCAGAAGCCACCCCTGTAGCCTCCCCACTACCAAAACCTTACCACATAAACCCAATACAATGGGAACCATCTCAGATGAGGGACAGCTGTGGAAAGAAAACTAATGAACATTTATGTCCATGCTAAAAACCTGACTGTAGGTAGGGCATCAAATGAGGCCTCTTTGTTACCAAGATTTTAAGATCTGAGGCAGGATTGTGTTTTAAAAGGTAAGGAGGATTGTATTCAGCCACAGAATGAGGACAGAGAGGTTCTTTTGAATGAAAAACTAATTGAGCAATCATCATGATTTGGAACAAGTGGGAATTTTTAAACACTGGGTTATGGCAGGGACGTGCTGGGATGGTGCTAATGTCAGGTATGCAATTCTGTTGATGTCCTGACCACTTGTCTAGTTCCTTGGCAGAGACTAAGCAATGGAAGTCACAGACATGCATGACACTGTCACCCGTATAAGTTACTCCTGTCTGATGTCATGGATGAATCTTTAGCCTGGCAGTACAACTCATTCCTTTGCACCTCTGAACTGCTGAGTTCTCAAAAAGCTCTCAGATTATTAACAACTCTGGTCACAGATTTTTATGTCTGGACAAATGATCTCTGGGAGTAAATCATCATGTCATACAGTCTCCTAAAAAGCCCCTTGACAGTTGTGCTTTTGAGACACTACTGAAAATCACGAAGGTCAAATCATGACTTCAGAAATGAAGCAGAGACTTAGGTCCTTTTTCTGGTTCAAAATAATCCGTTCTACCTTTTCCTTTGGGTACAATTTAGGTGTTTGCAGCTACAGAACCTGTTTCAGTAGTTTCTTATGATACAGGTTACTGATCATATAGACATGTCCTTTGGCTTTAAATTAATTATCCAAGACTGTCTATAATAGCTGCAATCCAGACAAGTATGGTTGATCTCTTAATATGTACAACTCACAGTTCAAGTGTTGGGTTGTCTTTTTTCTGTCTGTTTCTTTTGCATTCCCTTCATGTTTTCCATATTTATAATAATACTCCTCTTTCACTGCAGAGATCTGATCCTTGATGTGAAGACCTTAACCAAAAGATCTGCAGAGAGCGTGTGCTTCAGCCCTAGTAATAGCGTCAACAAAAAAAACTTGACTAAGTTCAAAATTAAGAGAGAAGATGGCCATCAATTGGAAGATCTGCTTCTTCACTCTCATATTGCTTCCAATGGTAAGGAAAGATGTTTTTATTTACATTGTACTGATATAAATACATGTTCTCAAGGCCAGCACGTGTTAAGAATGAAGGATGTATTGTGGATACTGATTCTGACTTTTTCTGTGTGGCCTCACAGGTTGTGTGAAGACTTTTCCAGCCTCCTTTGTGGATGCAATAAAACTGTGATCACTGCTCATCCTGTAGGAGGGCAAGCCAGTTTCTTGAGGGGATTTGTTCACTGTTTGTATCCAAGATTAAAAATAAAATAAAAAATAATAATTGGGAAAAAAAAAAAAAAAAAAAAAAAGGGCTCCTGTTTGAAATCCATTGGTTTAAGATTATTTCTTCCAGCCAGAGGGGATAAAATCCCCATCAGCCTTGCAAAACCTGAGCGTTGAGATATCACAGCCAGTGCTTTTGGGTGCCTCCATTTTCAGAGGGTCAGTTTTAAGAAACCATACAAGTGGGCCTCTAAAAATACTGACACTCAAACTCTTTCATCACTTTTCTGAGGATCTTCAACTCTTTATGAAGATTACAGGGATTCATTTAAATGCTAAGTCTTTACTTACTAGGTAACAAGCTATCCCATGAATCACTCAGTCTTAACATGTCTGGGGATTGTAACTCTGTTCCTGCCCATTGTCCCCTTACACATGGTGACTGTATCTAACCTCTCATAACAGCCGTAAGACCAATGAATAAAGCAGGCTTTTTCACTTTGTAACTATGAGGAATAGTATACAATCCCTAAAATAAACTCATCCTGCATTTCAAGTCAGTTCTTTGCTAGACCATTGATCATATCTATGCTTTTAATCACTTCTCGGGAAGCATTGCAAGGAACGATACTGTGGCAAATAGCACAAGTATTTAAATCCTCTGTCTCATCCTTAATAGCTTCTATAACTTCCATGCAAATTCTTTAAAATTGCTTACCATACAGATAGTCTCATGTTACTGAACTTTAATAGAAAGGTATTTGCAAGCATTCTTGACATATATTTTGTTTTTATTTTTTAAATAAGAACTATTTAATATTTGACCAGATTATCTTTTAGCAGTTTTTATACTTACTTGCTTACGTATAGATTGTGTGACCTGTCTTTTATAATGCGTAGTGGTCAGGCTACAGGCCTCATCTTTATTTTGGTACAAGAATATATACTTTATTTCCTCTTAGATCTTATTTAGAGACCACTTTAATCAACTGCATATCTGAAATGTAGCAGTATTCAGCTAAATTCTGTAGAACAGAATTGGAACTCGTAGTATACTTCTATTTCTCCAAATAATATAGGCACTTACCATACAAATATATGGTCTTTGACTTTCCTTCTAGTGCTTGACTCTTCTGACTATTGCCTAGTTTTTCTGGTCAGGTAGAAAGTATTACTTATTAATAAAGTGAGTATGTTTAATTTTTATACTGTATCTCTGAAATAGTTACACTAGACTTCCTCTAAGCTAATGAGAAGGGAAAAAAGCCTCAACTTTTAAGCTATTTTAGATGCATATGTTATGTATGACACTCCTGTCTTCTTCACTATCATAGAATAATAGACCAGTTTGGGTTGGAAGCAACCTCAAAGATCATCTAGTTCCAACTCCCCTGCCATGGGCAGGGACACCCTCCACTAGCCCAGGCTGCCCAAAGCCCCATCCAACCTGGCCTTGAACACTTCCAGGGATGGGGCCTCCACAACCTCTCTGGGCAACCTGTGCCAGTGCCTCACCACCCTCACAGGGAAGAATTTCTTCCAAACATCTAATGTAAATCTCCCTTCCTTCAGCTTAAGGCCATTCGCCCTTGTCCTGTCACTCCATTGCCCTTGTAAACAGTCCCTCTCCGGGGACANCCTCTGGATGGCATTCCTTCCCTCCAATGTGTCAACTGGACCACACAGCTTGGTGTTGTCAGCAAACTTGATGAGGGTGCACTCGATCCCACTGTCCATGTCCCTTGACAAAGATGTTAAACAGCGCCGGTCCCAGTACCAATTGCTGTGGAACACCACTCATCACTGGTCTCCACTTGGACTTTGAGCAGTTGACTACAACTCTTTGGGTGTGACCAACCAGCCAATTCCTTATCCACCCAAGTGGCCCATCTGTCAAATCGATGTCTCTCCAATTTAGTGACAAGGATATCGTGTGAGATAGTGTCAAATGCTTTGCATAAGTTGAGGTAGATGACATCAGTTTCTCTTCCTTTATTGACTAACGCTGTAACCCCATCATAGAAGGCCACCAAATTTATCAGGCACGATTTGCCCTTAGTGTAGCCATGCTGGCTATCACTGATCATCTCCTTATTTTCCATGTGCCTGAGCATTGTTTTGAGGAGGGTCAGCTCCATAATCTTGCTAGGCACAGAGGTGAGACTGACTGGCCTGTAGTTCCCCTGATCTTCCTTTTTTCCCTTTCTAAAAACTGGGGTTATGTTTGGGTTCCCATTTCCAGTCAGTGGGAACTTCACCAGACTGCCACAATTTCTCAAATATGATGGAGAGTGCCTTAGCAACTTCATCCACCAGTTCCCTCAGGATCCACATCTCATCAGGTCCCATGGACTTGTGCGCCTTCAGGTTCCTTAGAAGGTCTCGAACTTGATCTTCTGTAGTGGGTGGTTCTTCATTCTCCCAGTACCTGCCTTTTCCTTCTGCTACTTGGGCGTTGTGGCTGGAGCACTTGTTGGTGAAGACTGAGACAAAAAAATCATTGAGTACCTTATAGCCTTCTCCATATCCTGGGCAAACAGGTCTCCCATTTCCTTCCAGAGAGGGCACACATTTTCCCTAGTCTTGGTTTTATCACTGACATACCTATAGAAGCTTTTCTTGTTGCCCTTGATATGCCTGGCTGGATTTAACTTTATCAGGGCTTTTGCTTTCCTGTCCTGATCCCTGGCTGCTTGGATAATTTCTCTGTATTCCTCCCCGGCTACCTGCCCTTGCTTCCACCCTCTGTAGGTATCCTTTTTGTGTTTGAGTTTGTCCAGGAGCTCCTTGTTCATCTATGCAGGACTCCTGGTGTTTTTGGCAACTGTAAAAGGAGATTAGCTCAAATTCAGATGCCATGTTTTTGGATATACATTAGATTACATAAACACACCTTGTTGCTTCTAGTTTGAGACCCAGAAATGACAACTGTCATGTCTCAGTCTCTTAGGAGCTCCCATCTTACAGCTAAGCTTAGGACAACCTCAATGTTTCCTCATCTATAAGTATTGGTGAGATATATTCTACACCAGGTGAAACTGGAAAGCAGATTGGTAGAGCTGTTGAATTCCTGGGTATGAAAGCATATTTTTCAGACTGGAACAAAATTAATTAAATGATCATATGAATGGAAAAGCAAAAGACTTTTTTTTTTTTTTTTAAATAACCAGTGATCTTCAATGTTTCAAAATTTTTGATGTTCATCTTGAGACAGCCAAAAGGTGTCTTCTTACTTAGAGGTGAACGATTTTTAATTAAGGGAAATAAATGTGACTGAACATATCTCTTGAGCTTTCAGATGGATGACCTTCCTGGCAAATGTAGAAGGACAGCAAGTTTCCAATTTCTAGCATTTCAGGACATAACTGTGATCACTGAGCTGGATAATTAGTGATCAGCTCCAGCTTCTGGAAAAAACAGCTCTCTAATGAGATACCATGAAGCAAACTGGAGATAATAAGAACAAATATGCTTTTATATATGCTGTTTCTGTGATGTTTATGATGTTTATGATTCCAAGGTTTTATTATAGTCTCTTGTAGGAACCCAGGTACTAATGTTAATGAATTTACACACATGAATTTGTGTCATTGCACATACACGTCTTTGGTCAGCAAAGAGACTTATGCCTATGACAGAGATTGTACCATAATTTGTTTACAGCATTCATTCCTTATTGCATCCCTAATGTTCAGGAATGGTATAAGGTGATTTATGGTTCTTCCTTCTTGCTGGGACTGTTTTGTAATACTTGTGGTAACACATTTTCTCTCCACTGGGACACGCTTTCTCTTCAAACCACCTCTAAATGTGCTGTGCTGATGTTCTCAAATCAGTACTTTTCTGTCATGCAGATTTTCAGATTTTTGACCAAGGGAGTGGATGTGATTTTTTAAAAAATTAGAGTAAATTTGAATGTCATCCTAGCCTCCAAGAAGTTCTGGAGAAAAATCTTCTTTTACATTGTTTTCCACTGAAAACAGCTGGTACTGTTCAAGAAACCTCTAATGACTCAAGGAGAGCTCCTGCTCTCGGCAGTTGGGATTGATCCCCATTTTGTGGTGAATGTCTCCATCCCTCACAGTCAGTGTGGCTGCATCAGCTCCTGAATCTGTACACTCGCTTCGATGTGCAGTTTTTGGCTTCACCAATCGACAGACCCATTTTACCCACAGAAAATGAGAGCACCTGGACTAATGTCCACATTCCTAAACAGGTCAAGAAAAGGCCAAAAGAAGACAAATTGTATTAGTGGAAAATTTTACGTGGCCTCAAGTATAGACTCACACCAGAAAACAAGAAAAGAATATGCTAATAAAGAATTAGAAATGGGCATGTTAGGCCAATTCTAATTACCATAGACTAGCAGGATTGTATTTTTATGTGTTTAACAGACTGTTCTGTATTTGCCTATCACAAAGGTCTTCCACCTTCTTATTAATGACTTGGGACTGAAGGCAGGATCTAGAAGCATGATACCTTCTTGGCCTTTTAGAGGAATTCTTGAGCTTTATTTTTATCCCCATTTGAAATGCTTTCCTAGCTTTAAATGTCTATGTTGCTATTTTACCTGGTTTTGATCCATTTTTTGTTAACTAGCCCGCTTCTTTTCAGTCACTCTCATTCTTTTCTTTTTTTTTTTTTTTTTTCTGAACAACTCTTTTCATTTGCACATCAGTTTTCTTCATCCTACCTATTTTTTGTTGCTTCTGGATTCACTTTGACTGCCATTTTGATTGATTTCTCATTCCATTTATCTGTGATAGCAATGGGCTTTGTTTTTTATTGGAAATATTAACAGAAGTCACCATAAAATTATTGAGGAGATAGGATCCTAAACCATCGTTCCTTTGTCTGGTTCCAAATGTACCTGAGAAACAATGAAATTCATGACTCACAAAGTTGGCTTAGTATATGAACTGAATTTTAAATGTAACTGCAATGCAGGTGTTCTGTCTGTAATAATTCAATCAGATGTATTTCTCCAGCTAATACTTGGAATTTCTTGTGGATATATTTTAAATATTGCTAGGCTTAAACATTTCAAATGATAAGATATTCTTTGTAGTGTTTTATTAGCTGGCAAACATATGTTCACTGACTTCCTTTTAAAGAAAAAAAAAAAAAGAAAAGAAAATGAAAGTTGTAAATGATGCTTCTTGTATCCCAACAGTGAAGTGCCACCACTGCATGAGGGTCAGATGGGCAAATGCAGATTTAGATGCACAGACAGTATCTCATAGATCAGAGGATGAAACCTCAATCTGATTACATTTAAGCAATTCATTAAGAGGTGAAGAGAGAAACTAGATCTGTTTGCTCAGACCCTGTTTACTGAAGGATGTAATATTTCTCAATCTTTTAAGGATATGTACAGTCTGCAGAGTAAAGAGCTGTCTGTATCCTCCATTATTCATCTGTAGCTGTCACTTCCAGTGCTAGGGTACGTTCAAATAAGATCATCTACATTTCAGCCTCTGTCATTTTTTAAAGATGAGAGACAGTCTATTCAGACACACTAGTCTGCTAGTTTTTCTCCAACCCTGCTATGTTTGTTAGAGCATCCATTTTCTCCTGCAGCCCAAAATTTGAGGTTCCTCAGGCACAAACATAGATGGTTGTGTTGGTCCCTGCTCTTTAAGCAGCCTATTTTTTCCATGTAGGACTTAATGACACAGTTTTAATGCGTTTATATCTGCCTTATGATTTGTAACATCTCAAAACCCTATTAGAGGAGTCGAGTTCTCTGTAGGATTGCAACCATCTCTAACATAATGCACAGTTACATGGGACTTCCCTGTTACTTATGCAATGCAAATAGAAATATGTACATATATAGCTAGGGAACTGCTGGGCATGTTCTCCAGAGGCGAAAATCTCAGCTAGCCAAGACATTACTGCTGCTAAAGCTTTTCCTTTTTAATATAAGGAGATAGTGCTGGGAGCAGCCAGCAGAATATAACAACCTCTTAAAAGCCTAAAACTTCTTTAAAAAAAAAAAAAAAAAAAAAAGTCTCAGGATGTGAAATATTGGGTAAGGTAGTTTCAAAGAGAAGGTTCAGAGTTTCTGGTAAGGTGTATCACAAAAAGCATCTGAGAAAATCAGTGTTGCAAAGCAATGACAGTGCCCTTGATATCAACCAACTTCAAGCACCTTTCAGAGACACAAAATTTAGGATCTTAGGTTCCAGATGGTCCTTAGCCTGTCAGCTAGGTAGGATAAGTACATACAGAGAGTGATAGATATCTCAGGGTGATATCTCCCCCTGAGATATCCATAAGTTTGGGTTTTTCTGAAAAACCTGGCATGTTGGCACTCCTGTCTAAGATGCATGAAGCTGATGGGAGACCTTGATGTTGTGTTGGTGCTCTGTCTAGTACACTGACACTTGTAATCTCACACTGGGCACATCAAGTGTCAGTTATGGTTTTTGCAAAAGCTGAAGACAGACACACTTGGTTAAAATTTTTTTAAGCTCATTAAGCTTATCGCACAAAACGTGAATGACAACCAAAAAAAAAAGAAAGGCTAGAAATATGCATATTCTGTCAATGTGTGGTTCACCACGCTATGCACAAACACAAGTATCTACATGCAACTTTCCTTATTTAGGCAGGCAAGATATCTAGGTTTTAGAAATGCATAGCAGCAGGTTACAAAGCAGAAAATTGTTGCCCTACATTAATGTGTTCACTTTTTTGCCCTCTGGTAGTAGTAATAATTTCTGTGACAGGCAAATAATATGATGACAACACTGATATAAGGACGTTAATATGATTCTTTTCCCTGCTGGTTTTGTATTCATGAGCTTGGAGGAACATTGGATGAGCAGTCAAATATCACACTGGGAAATAAAAAAGATCTCTTAGAAGAGGAGCCTGCAAAAAGAAAAAAAAAAATCAGAATCAGTGATTTTTCATATTGCTCAGCTATTAATATCTAGCACCTGAAGGGATATTATCCAAGTCTCTGGAAGTGTGCTGCTGGCCTGCTCTTCCTTGGGTTTGCTGAGTCAGCAGCCTAAGAAGATTTACCGTGGTGTCAGCTTGAAGAGATAGCTGTGATGCAGAACCAAAGCTCTATTAAAAGAAAGGGGTAAATGGAAGCAAAAGAGCAGGAAGAAGGGAAAAGAATATGAAAAAACCCCCAGAACTGCATCACTACACTGTTAGGTATTTGGTCTTTTATATGCCCTCCTTCACCTCTCACCATAGCTTGTAATAAGTAGCTTCTTCCCAGCCTGTGAAATAAACTCTGCTGCTTCTCAGAGCGAATGTATGTCCTACGGCAAGAATTGGGGCCTTCCTGAAGATTAAGTAGCTATGCTGTAAGGCTGCCTGGGGGAGCATGCACGATCAGTGCTTGCCCCAGGGTTACATACCACAAGGCTCTCCAGATGAGCTGTCCAGAAGTCACCTATGCAATAGCCATAGGGTTAGGAAGTAGATGCAAGGCAGAGCTTACAGTGCTTAAGGCTGCTTCCAGGGCTTCTTTTTCAAAGCAATAGAGACATGGCTATTTAATCAAAATCTATGAGGCCCGTTAAAAAACACTGCCAACCATAAAGCCCAAGTGTTGCCATCATTGCAGTCCCCAAGGGCACAGAACCCAACTCAACAAATCCCTCTTTGTTTCTCTGGGCAAGGGGTGAGTAGCTCACATGAGCTTGGGCTCATGTTCCTGAAAAGAAAATTGTGTCTCTCTCCATTTTTTTTTTTTTTTTTTCTATGTGGAAATCATTTGGGATTGAGGATTTTGGAGATACGGGTCCCCTTCTATATTTAAGTACAGTAATCTCTGTGATATATTTGTTCCATGCTATATAATGCTAGCTGTGCCCAAAAAGGAGAACATTACCTTCCTAATGAGTGGGACCTACCTCTGTACTTCCCTGTGCATGTGAGAGCTGAGCTGTGTACCTATGTACCTGTGTACCTGTGTACCTGATGTCAGGAAATGTACTTAGGCCAGTATGTAGCCACCTAAATGCTGGATGTCTAGGTTAATATTTTTACCTCTATTAATATATACTAACGATACTTCTATAGTCAGTTGTCTCCATTTTACACCTCTAGATACACCTCTAGATATTGTCATCCTAAACCTCCCTAGTGCTCTCCTTACTGCAGGGTCATCAAAAATTAGCTTAGACTAGACTTTGGTTTCTTTAATGTTTAGAAACCCCATCTTTATTGAGCAGTAGGTTACTTTTTATGAATGTCACGTGAATGATGAATAGATGACAGTAAGTCACTGTTGCCAATTGATTGTCTTGCATTATCAACACCTTGGGACTCATCTTCATAGGGTGGTTTGTAAGGTTATCATAAATGCTGTTTACTACCTTTCCTGGAACACATTTTTAAAATGGGGTATTGAATGTGTGTTCTTGTATGGGTGAGGGCAGATGCCAGTGGATCATTCTGCCTGTAGTAAAGAAAAAATGAAAAATGCACACCATACTTCAAGATCTTAAAAAAATGAAAGATGATCCATTTTAGAGAGAATAGGAAGAATATTTTCCCCACATAATAACATTTTAAAAATATTTGGTAGTACTTTGATAGAATTATTCTTTCTGGTAAATTTTAAAGAATTTAATCTCAATTTCAACCACTTTTCCTCCTTTTTTTGTACAAAACAAAATTTCTAAATAAATAGTTTCTTCAAACAAGACACAATATGGAAACGGAGCGTTTTATAACTCCTCCCCCTTTTTAAAAGGAACAAATTACAGCTTTTTTTTTTTTTT
>VXBL01004068.1:79463-91045 GCA_013400195.1 Aramus guarauna | reverse complement strand
TTGTGGGTTTCTGGAGAATGCATCTTCCTCTTCATGAAATGACCCAGAAGAAGAACAATTTGAAATGGGCCANATGACCCAGAAGAAGAACAATTTGAAATGGGCCACTGAACAACAACAAGCCTTTGAACAAATGAAACAAGAAACAGTTCATGCAGTAGCACTTGGGCCAGTCCAGGAGGGACCAGATGTAAAAAAATGTGCTCTACACTGCAGCCAGGGAGAATGGCCCTACCTGGAATCTGTGGCAGAAATCACCAGGGGAGACTTGAGGTCAAGCCGTGGGATTTTGGAGTGGGAGATAGAGAGGATCCGAGGCCTGCTACACTCAAATTGAAAATTGGCAGCATATGAAGGGGTTTGAGCCACTTTGGAGGTGGCTGGTACTGAAGTACAGCTCCTCCTGGTACCCTGACTGCCAGTGCTGGGCTGGATGTTCAGAGGGAGGGTCTCCCCTATGGACCATGCAACTGAGGCTGTGTGGAGTAAGTGGGTTGCACTGATGGGCTCAATTAGGAAACCCCAGTAGCCCAGGAATTCTGGAAGTGATCATGGACTGGCCAGTAGGTAAAGATTTTGGAATATTGCCAGAGGAGGAGGTTGCATGTGTTGAAGAGTCCCTGCCATATAATAAGTTGCCAGAAAATGAGAAGCCGCATGCCCTGTTCACTGATGGGTCCTGTCCTTCCTGTGGGGAAGCATTGGAGGTGAAAGGCTTTGGTATGGAGTCCTACGTGACAAGTTGCAGAAGCTGCTGAAGATGAAGGTGAATGGAGTCAGTAGGCAGGGGTGAAAGCCATCCAGCTGGCTTTAGACGTTGCTGAAAGAGAAAGGTGGCCAGTGCTCTACCTCTGTATTGACTCATGGGTGGTGGCTAATGCCCTGGGGGTGGTTACAGCGATTGAAGCAGAGCAACTGGCAGCGCAGAGGCAAACCCATCTGGGCTGCCCCAGCGTGGCAAGATACTGCTGCTCGGCTAGAGAAGCTGGTTGTGAAAGTACATCATGTAGATGCTCACATACCCAACAGTCAGGTCACTGAGGAACACCAAAACATCCTGCAGGTGGATAAGGCTGCTCAGATTGAAGTGGTTCAGGTGGATTTGGACTGACAACATAAGTGTGAGTTATTTATAGCTCGCTGGGCCCATGACGCTTCAGGCCATCAAGGAAGAGATGGAACATATAGATGGGTTCATGATCAAGGGGTAGACTTGACCATGGACACTATCACCCAGGTTATCCATGAATGTGAAACATGGGCTGCAAGCAAGCAAGCCAAGCGGTTAAAGCCTCTGTGATATGGAGGACAATGGCTGAAATATAAACATGGGGAGGCATGACAGATTGATTATATCACACTCCCACCAACCAGCCAAGGCAAGCGCTGTGTATTTAAAATGGTGAAAGCAACCACTGGATGGCTGGAAACACGTCCTGTGCCCCATGCCACTGCCCAGAACACTATCCTGGGCCTTGAAAAGCAAGTCTTGTGGCGACATGGCACCCCAGAAATAATTTTAATCAGACAGTGAGACTCATTTTTGGAACAACCTCATAGACACTTGGGCCAAAGAGCATGGTATTGAGTGTGTGTATCACATCCCCTATCATGCAGCAGCCTCTGGGAAAATTGAGCAATAAAATGGACTGTTAAAGACCACACTGAGAGCAATGGGTGGTGAGACATTCAAACATTGGGATGTACATTTAGCAAAGGCCACCTGGTTAGTCAACAGTAGGGGGTGTACCAATCAAGCTGGTCCTGCCCAATCAAAACTTCCACGTACTGTAGAAGGGTGTAAAGGCCCCATAGTGCACATAACGAATATGTTGGGGAAGGCAGTCTGTGTTACTCCTCTCAAGGCAGGAGTAGCCCATCCATGGGATTGCTTTTGCTTAAGGAACTGGGTACACTTGGTGGGTGATGCAGGGGGATGGAGAAGTCCAATGTGTACCTCAAGGGGATTTGATTTTGGGTGAGAATAGTCAATGCTTTAAATTGTATGATGTTAATTGCTACATAATATTGCATATCGTCAGTACTATGATTGCTGTATGCCATAACAATGGTATTACAGTAAGAATCACCCAGACTAATGAAGAATGAACTTTAATGAAACTGAGCAAGGTGCAGAGGTGATGAAGCCAGAACTAGCTTCAGCAACAAGTGCCCAGCAACATCCTCAAAATTGACATCTTCAACCCGCAGACCATGGGCGTGGGCAGTGCCAGATACATCAGCTACGAGCTCTGGATGCAGCATGCAACAATCGAACATAACACATGATCTCCCCTGCCCTGAAAGACTGTTACAACAGATGGAGTCATGGATTACACGAACTCCGTGGACTTTTTAGAGGGATGGCCTAGAGACTAAGGGAATGATACCTGTGTGTACATATCAAAAAGACAGGAAAAGTGATGGTGATTAATTGGAATGTATTGAGAAGTATAGGACATGGGCATGACATATGGAATAAGGGGTGGATACTATCTTGGTGTCGGCTAGTAGCCATTATAGTGCTGTGTTTTGGATTTAGTGTGAGAATATTGTTGACAACACACTCACGTTTTAGTTGTGGCTAGGTAGTTGTAGTGTCTACACCAAGTCAAAGACTTTTCAGCATCTCATGCCCTGCCAGGTGCACAAGAAGCTGGGAGAGCACAGCCAGGACAGCTGACCCAGACAGGCCAAAGGGATATTCCATACCATGTAATGTCATTCACTGTATGTAACTGGGGAAGCTGCTGGGAAGCAGGATCACTTCTCAGAAACAAACTGGGCATGGGGTTGTTTTTTTTTCCCCTTCCACATGTGGTGAGCAATTGCGTTTGTGCATCACTTGTTTATTATAATAATATAATAATAACAAAAATAGTAACAACAGCAATAGTAATAATATCATCTTCCTTTGTTATTCTATTAAACTGTCTTGATCTCAACCCATGAGTTTGGGGTTTTTTCCCATTCTCCTCCCTATCCCCTTGTGGGGGGAGGGATGACCAAATGGTTGTGTGGTGCGTGCTTACCATCTGGGTTTAACCAGGACAAATGGATGAAAGGAACTTTAAATGGCAGTTTTAAACTAATGTTTTTATCCTAGCTGTGTTTTCAAGACTCCTCTTGCACTTGGAAGAAAGTGATTCAAGTTTAGTGATTTAGGGTAGATTTTGTAAAGCGAAATGCGGAGAAAATACTGTAAACAGTCGTTGAGGGAACTACTTGGCATTTGGTTTCCTGTTAGCTGTGGTAGCAGAGAAGCCGTGTAAAAGTGGTTAACTGAAACTTTCAAGTGCATGGTAAATAAATAAAATGTTCTAAGGCCTATTGCTGTCAGTTTTATTGACAGCAGCCCAAAAAACTGGATAGAACAGTACTTGTGATTAATGACGGATGTTTTATAAGTGCTCATCTTTTCGTAATTCTTGTATCTTGTACACATACAGTTTTTTTGTACTGGAAATAAATGCATTGCATTGAACAAAATAAAATAAAAGGTTGGAAAGTTTCTCTAAACCTCTAAAAGTTTGAATGATTTCAAACTTTCTGTTTACAGGAGATGCAGATGCTTTGCTCTTACTTTACTAGGGAGGAGGATACTACTAATAGCATACCAAGCTGTCAACTACATGGCTGAACTAGCCAAATGCAACTTTCTTGAGTAGGATAGTGGCAAATAAGAACTAGGTGAAGATGATAGGTAGACAAGTAGAGGCCGTGACTAAAGATCATTGAGTCTAATGTAAGGTCTTCTAGAACACTATAGCAGTATCTGTAATAAGGCCCATGATTTGCCAAGATCCTGAGAAGAATCTGCCCTCTGATAACTCAGAGCTTTTCAATTGAAAAAAGAATCTTTGCAAAAAATGAGGTGGACTTAAGCTACTTTACATTCCTTTGAAAGACCTGCCTTGCTTTTTGATTGCAAACTTGATAATTGTTCAGACAATTTTTTACTGAGAGCAACTTGCAATTGGGGAGTGACACACTGGAAAGAGAAGGGCAGATTGTGTGCTTAAGTCTAGTTTGCATTTCGTTATTTAGGGTTTTGTTTATTCTAAACAGTTGGTTTGATGGACAGGTTTGGAGCTGAATTAGCTTTGTATTTGCTTTGCGAACTGGTGGCACTACGGAATGTCACTAGAGATGTTGATGTGGAATTCCCTCCTCTTCTTCTCCTATCTATTTCGTTACCAAAAAAAAAAAAATCCACATACAGAACACTGCCAAAATTGAATCTACACCATTTTCCAGATAATCATCATAGTTTTCATGTAATCTTATATCAATCATTTGCATCTTAAGCAGTACAGGTACTCTGGCTTTGTATAAATTCTATTCCTATTAACTTTTTTAAAAAAGTTCCTGAAATAAGGAATGTGATGTTCCAGATGGCACTTGGCCTTCTCAGAAGTGACGGTGACAGTGGAATCTAGTGTCCATGTGACTTCATTAAATCTTCTTCATGGAAAGTCTCACTGGTCTTTTTTGGTCTCACGAAAGAGACCCATTGGGCTCTTCAACTGAAACTCAGTTACGAGTTTTGTCAGGTTATGGATATTAATGTTACCTTTTTGAGAGCGTAAGTCATACTTGACTTGTATTGAGACTGGCTTAATAATATTACTGCCTTTGAGTTGTGTAGCTGTTGTTAAGCTAGATTCCAACTGCTCTGTTAAAATCAATTTCAAAGCTTACGTAATTAAGACAAAAGTTTGTAGAGTTCATAAGAATGGTTATAAGCAGCATACCACAAGTTAATTTTCTTTAGACTTTTCTTAACCCTTTGCTCAACTCCTAACCTTTGATCACGTATTTACTTACAAAGTGATCTGCTAGATGGAGTTGGGTTGGGACTGTTGCAGGAGATGGTAGGAATTACTTTATGTTCTGACAAAACACTGTCTTCTAATACCGTGTGTTTTTCTTTTGGGTTGTAATAATTCAGAAAGTGCTTGAAAAATTAGCAAATCCAGTTCTACCATGTACAATATTGCTTCTATGCTAGAAGACAGGCTGACGAGACTTAGTTTGTTGGAGACTGCATTATCGGGAAACTGACTTGTTTTTTTGTTGACTTCTGTCATTGCATCACTGCTGTTGCTCTCTCTTACACAAGTAAAGAAAACAAAGATTGCATCAGAAAATGGTACACCACCTGGAATGCATAGGATTTCTGGTCCTGAGGCAAGGAGTACCTCAGCCCAACCTCTTCGGTCTGAAACGTCAAAGTCACTATTGTTTCATGAACTGGAGCCGTCAGCTTTTAGATAGATCTACTGCTTTGTCTGCAGAGGGCACTCCTTTCTCTAATTTTAGATGTACTATGTCTTTTTCTGTGGCATCTCAAGTTATTTCAAATGTTCATAATTGGTTGCATTACCAGTCTGTCTTATTGCTCAAATTCTGCAAGAGAATATTTCTTTTTTGGTAAAATTCTTGAGTTTGTTTTCATATGCAAGCAAAGGTTCATTTTAAGATTCTTCCTTAAATGCAATCAGTAACCAAAGAAGGCTATTTACTGCATACTCTGTATGAAGAGAGCTTGTATCTGGAACAGTTTGTAGACAAATAACAGGCTTTGTTAAAGCGTACTGCTACTTTTGCTGTGCACGTTTTATACAACGTTATTCCTTGGTCCCATCCGTATCATTATCTTCTGTTTGGAGGCATTCTGGAACTTCGTATTGATGAAGTTCTACTTCCCTTTAGGTTTAATGATTGCTTATAAGTTACTAGAGTAGTCTTCCAAACTAGTGATGCATGGAAGACTTAGAAATTAAGTAGAAATTATGTCCAGTATTTTTTTTTTTCTGCTTTACATGGCCTTTTCTCATGGCTTTTGAGGTCTTCAGAAGAAGGAGGGGAAAAAAAATGTCAGGGACTAGCAGTATTAATAATGTGTTTGTTTTGAAAAGGAAGAAGAGTTGGTGCCAGGGAAACTGTTTGCAAACTTGCGGTTTAATTTTTACATGCTGCTGTGCACACCGTATGTTGGCCACAAAGTACAGGATTATTTGGATTGCAGTGATTGCTGTGACAGTAATTAACAAATGATTAATAAAATTCCTTTGAGAAAGTGACCAGTCAATCACTTGCAAAGCTAAGTTAATAAAATTATATTTCTGCTCGTATACTTAACAAACAAAAATCCCCCCCCCAAACCACTATGAAACCAGAGCGTTATGAGCCTTTGATGGATATGGTGGATAATGAGAAACGTTTGCACAACAGGTAAATGAGAAAATAGTAGGATGAACTTGGCCAGAGAAAAATCGAGAATACCCTTTTTAAAAAAAAAAAACAACACCCTTTTTTCCTTCCTCCCCCCCACATTGTTGAGCAATTATGCTCTTTCCTATTTAGTATGATATCTTTCATAAGTTGACTTTGACTTTGCTTTGAACTATGAAGAGTGTGTTACAGTTCTTCCAGTAGTATTTGCATTTCCTTGCCAATCAGTTGTGCCATAGAGACAGAAGTACTTTGAATTTTCTGTATAGACCCAGATTAGTTCAGTTGCGTGAATCTACTCTGGCACAGCACTACGGGAAATGTTAATGCAATTAAAAACTTTAAAGAAGTATAGTGTGTACTCGTCCCTTCACACAGATGTTTTAGTTGCAAGATAGCTATTTGTATTCATGGAATTAAATTACTAAAATAAGGATACTGGAGGCCATCTAATCTGACCTTACAATCACACTGGGGCCAGTTTCAAAGCACAGAGCCTTCAGTAGTTGAATTTTTCTGTATATCTCCAGGGAACCTCCTAGACGACCTGTTGCTGTGCTTTAAATTTCTCACTGTGATTCTTTTTTGTCATGTCTGGTTGGTATTTGCTGTGCAGCAACTGTTGCCTCTTTTCCTTTTGTTGTGTCTTCGGTCATCTCTATAACTCTCCATTTAATGAAGTTGAAGGCAGTGGTTAAATTCCCACAAATAATATCTCTCACTCCACCTTAATCTTCTCTTCCACAGGCTGCACACACCAGCTTCTCCTTGTACACCATATGCTCCAGTACCCTAGCCACATTAGTGTCTTTCTGCTGGACACTCTCCTGTTAATGCCTCTCTTGCACCGTGAAGCCCCAAAACTGAACAGAGTATGGACACTCACAGCTTAAAGAGCTTAAAGAGCCTTGGAGTAAAAGGCTTATTAATATCTTATTGCTGTACTGTTCCAAATGCAGCCCAGGATGTGGTTAAGTCTTCATTAGCATAGGGGTGTACTTCTGGGTCACATTCAGCTTATTGTCTACCTCGACCCCCAGGTCCTTTTCTGCACATCTGCTTTCTAACCACTTGATCCCTGACCTCTGCTGTTGCATGGAGTTACGCTGTCACAAGTGCAAAATTTTTGCATTTGTCTTTGTTGACTGCATAAAAATTATTAAGAAACAACATGATAGCATAAAGAATTACTTTAAACATACCAGAAGAATAAAGTCTCTGAGTGCATCTGAAGGGTAAACAGATGATCAGAATGATTAGAAGACTCAGGGCAATACTGTTCTTCATGAAGTTGTCATACTGAAGTATTGCTAGAAGTTGTTGTCTTAGGAAAAAAATTGATAACGTGAATGGTTAGATGCCATCATGGATAGACAATCAATCTACTTGTGAATTCTTAAAGGACCTAGCAATGGTACTTCTGTCCTGATAACTCAGTGTACGCATAATTCATGTAGTACCAGAAGGATAGAAAGCAACATACCCTGCACCAATTTCTGAAGGGCTCAGATAACTGCAGATGAGTAAGTCTGACTTCTGTTAGGCAAGTTGGTTGAGCACATAACAGAGAAGTAGTAGACATATGGATAAATGTTATAATGGGCAGGAGTTAACAGGGCTTTTCTAGAGGGAGGGGAAAAGGGAAGTTTTGAAGTTACGTCTTTTCAAAGTCATACCTTTAAAGAGTCAACAACCATGTGGATAAGGGTTATCTAATCAGTGCGATGCCCTTGGATTTCTTAAAAAAAACAACAAAACCTACTTGATTATCAAGGTCTTTAATCAGCCTGTTAAAGAAATTAAATTGTCATAGAATGGCAGGGTCCTCCCATGGGTTAATAATTGGCGAAAACCAAACTAGATACAGTAAGGACCCCAAGTGAGCTATTAGCACTCAAGAAAGATCTTGAAGTCATTGTAGATTATGTGAAAATGTGGTATCAGTATTTGGTGGGAATGAGCAAATTGAATTTTGATAGTTATTTGGAAAGGGACAGGGAATAAAATAGAAAATGTGCATATGCCATATGTACACATATGGCATTCCTTTGTCATGAATAATGTGTGCATCCCTGCCCCCTGCAAAAATAAAGGGTGGGAGAACTAGAAAGTGTATGGGCAACAAGAACTGTCAAAAGTAGGGAAAGGCAATCAAACAGATGAGGCATCTTAACTTTGGAAAGTAGTTACAGTTCTTTATTTTATACTGGAAATGTAATCTTCAGATTGCTTTGTAGGTTTTAAAGCAATGAGGAGAAGATTAAAAAAAAGACGTTGACCTCCAGGAAGCTGCAAAGAAGATACACAAGCACTAATAGCCAGGGTAGTTTATATCATGTTACTGTATTCTGTGGAGAGAAAGGACAGACAGAAAACAGGCTGTGATAATGATGAGTGTACTTGAAGGAACAGGAAGGCATAACAGGAACTAGATAGCTGCTGGCTTTCTGAAAGATCACTGGAAAGTTGATTAATAATGAAAGAATGATAAGCTACTTCATCCTATTCAAATTTGTGTGACTGAGAATAGGTCCTTGTGTGAAGCTATCAGTTTGACATGGCGTAGTAATAGCAACTAGGAAGTATAAGCCTTTTGGAAAGCAAGGACTTAAATGAGATTTGAGTTGCCCCCAACTTTCTGTAGACTACTTGAATGCATAAGAGGGATGGTAAGCATCAAGGACTCGTTAGGGCCCTTTCTGATACAACCATTGTAAAAATGCTTACTTACTGCTTCTGTATTGGCTAATGGGAAAAAGGAAGAGGAATGGGAGTTGTGCGAGTCCTCCTGCCCCCATTGGCCCATTTAAAAGTGATCTGAGGGAAAGAACTGCTAAATGTCTCACCTGACAACCAAATGACAGATGTTTCAGCAAAATAAATGTCTCTGGTATTTTAAGACTTGTTTGTCCCATTATTCTTTTTCTGTAGTCAGTGTTTGTTGCTTTTTTTTGCTTGTTTTGTTTGTTTGTTTTTTAAACTACAGTATGGAGCATCAAATTGCTAGAGGATACCTGGCTTGGAATTTTTGTAGCTGAATTTTTTGTTTTACCTGGCTTAAGACTTGCTTTACCTATCAATGTTGATTGTGTATGGCCTATGAACAGGAGGAGAGCAGCTTCCCTGCAAGGCTGGTCTACTGTGTTGCATGTATTTTGCTCAAATATTGCATTCTTAAAGACTTGTTCTTTAATTCTCTGCCTTCAGCTCAGAGGGGACAATTAGAGGAAAGTTGGAAATATTCTCTTGGAAAGGCCTGTGATAGCCAAATTTTATATTTTGTAGACAGCATGCCTTAGAAGGATATGTCATATGCTGGGGCGTTGGGTATCTTTTTCAGGTGATGTGGGAAAAGATTTCAAAAGCCGCAAAGGATAAGGGTAGAAGAGGAGGGGATTATGCTTTCTGCCAGATGCCCATTACCTCTATTACTTTGTTTTGAAAGAAAAATTGGAATACAGGAAATTAAAACCTGTTCATACAAGATCATTGACCTGTAAGGTTACATAGAAGAAAGTTTGAGAGAACATACTGTGAATCTTAATTTCTTTTTGAGCTTCAAATGTGTAAATGCTATGTTTATATTGACTCTATGCAGTTCAGAGCTAGTTTCTATTAATAAGTATTGGTAGTATAGATGAAACTGGAATTGCTGAAATATTACAATGTGGCTGACCTGAAGCTTGTATTTGTTTTAGGGGTTGTTTCTCTATTGGCTGTTCATCCTTCTACAGTAAATACGCTTGGAAAACAGCTCCTGCCAAAAACATTCGGACAGTCTAATGTCAACATTGCACAACAAGTGGTAAGGAGACTGTGGTTTTTTATTGCTTATACTATTGCTTACACGTACTGTAAATCTGTCTTGTAGCTTGATGGTATTACTTATCATGGGCAGATAGTCTAAGCTTATTTCTGATTTTAATAGACATGTTAAAATAAATGTTCTTTTGCTTAAAGAAATGCAAAGATGACTGTCAAATCAATGTGCAGATACCCGAATATTCAGGTGGCTTTATCTTTGCTAGTCTTGCCACTTAAAAACAATGGCTCTTTCAGATTATGCTTTGAAATCAGGCATAGGGAAATGTAAATTAAGTCCATTAGCACATTTTTATTGAGATTGAAATTAGGTGGAACAAAATTGAAAACAGAGCTACATTTCTTAGTGCTTAATTTAGATATACTTTTGCTTAAACACTTACCATGGGCTTTGTGTGAGGTAGATGAAATCAGAGGTTTCAAAGAGTCTAATAATGCAATAGGTAATACATTGGTTATAAGAAGTCACTTTAATAGTGATCAAAATTAAAATTTGCTGATCTGAAAAGAGATGATCTCAATTCATCTTCTGGAAAGCAACTGTAACGTGTAAACATCTGAAATGGCATGTGTCTTATATTTGGGTTTCTTCCCATCTGCCTTTCCCAACTCTTGGCTCTAAGGAGTGTTTTACAACTGAGGCTACCTGAATCTATAAACTGTTCCACTTGAACTGTATAGATCGTGCGACAGTCTAGTCTCTCTGCAATATTAATTATACTTTGAAGCTGTTACCATGCCCAGATAGCTGCTCTGCTGTAACTGTCAGCTTGAAGAGGGAAACAAAACGAAAATCCTCAAACTCCTACATCCTCCCATGTTCAAACTTGAATTGCAGATCCAGTATCACTATGTTTAAGTCTTCACATCGTTTGAGGAGACTGAGACAGACTAAAGATCATTGAGAAATGAAATGTCTGTCTAATTGCAGATCATTCACTGTACTGTGTTTCCAACAGTGGTGGTGAATTAACTACTTCCAGCAGCCACCTGGAAGTTAGTGTAATAAAATGAGTTTAACTGAATGAAGTTATTCCTTCAGAAAGAAGTGTTTTATCAATGAATTTCCAAATAAGGAAATTCAGACAAGTTAGGCATTCTTTTAATCTAAAATCAGTAACCAGCAGTAGAAGGAGAATGTTTTAACTACAGATCATGGGCCATAATGGCACAGAGGGGGTCCCTTCTGGGCATTATTGTGAGACTGTGTACATACTTGAGTTTAACATTGAAAATGAAATGTTATTTTAGGTAACCTACAAAATCTTTTCTTACAATACCAAAATTAGGGGATAATAATGAAATTCCAAATTATCTGATTTTTTTTAAACTTTCAACAGTGCTTATATACATACAAAATAAATTATTGTGTCTTCCATCACAAGTTTAAATTGACAAATCCTCATCTATATTATCTATGATTAATTTTACATGGTAATGTTATTTGAATATGAGCTGGCAGTGTGCCCTGGTGGCCAGCAGCATCCTGGCTTGTGGCCAGCAGGACTAGGGAAGTGATTGTC
>VXBL01004068.1:49178-79388 GCA_013400195.1 Aramus guarauna | reverse complement strand
AGGGACATGGTTTAGTGGTGGACTTGGCCGTGCTAGGTTAACAGTTGGACTCAATCTTCAGGGTGTTTTCCAGCCGAAATGACTCAATGATTCTAAATATGTTTCTGAAATAAGCTACTCTTAATTGTGGTTTTGTTAGTATGATTACTGTGGGAAAGTCAAGTTTGTAATCATAATTTTTTCAGCACTTCAAGTCTTATTCTGAACATTCTACCAATGATTTTTTGGTGAAATGAAGGGCCCATATCAGCATATTTGTATTGGCTGTTACCAGTACAAAATTAGATGCTTAGTTGTATGTCATTAAAGAAGGGATGGAGTTTTTATTTTGTGTATATATATAGAGAGAGAAATTTTGGGTAAATTTCTGTTGACCTTACAATTCTGAAGGATAACAAGAACTATAAAAAAATACCCTGAAAATTAAAAGGAGATAAATTTTCTGCCAGTGAGCAAAATGTTCTTTGGGAGCAGAGTTGAGGAGTTGGCTTGTGATCCTGCTCAACTTTCTAACCTTTGAGTGGTAAAAAAAGTTTTTCAATATGTAAGGACTTAATTTTCTGAGCTGGTGTTCTTTGTTCAGGTAGTCTGATTTCTTTTTTTAATACAGTCCACATATCAGTTTTTCTGTTGAGTACAGTGAAGTGGACTCTGTGGGCTGTCTTGCTGTTTTTCTCTGTTGTACTGATCTTACTCATTCTTAAGGAGCTGCACTGTAATCTTGTTCTCTTTTAAAATGAGGAAGCTTTAGGGAAACAGCAGACACTTCTTTTTCTACTTTTGCTTCCCCCCTTCACCATCCCCTCTCTTTTCTCTAAAATCATCCACTCTAATTCTATCTCTAAGCTTTAATTTTAGGAAGTTTCCAGTGACTCGATACTGCTTAACTTTTCATTCATACTCTTTTCATTGAAAGTCATGGTTGTTTATGAACTTGTGAGTAAAAGTTAGGGGCATTAACATTTCTATGAAGGAGCCTGTAATTCCTTAGAAGATTCGGAAACTCTAGGCTGTAGGGTCTTCCTGAATAGTGATGCAGTGAAGCATCTAATTCTGGCTATTTTGCAGACTTTTGTGAGTTAGAATGGGCATGTGCAGCAGGTTTTGAATGTACTAAGCAGACCTCACTTTTCTACTCTAGAAATGAGCCTGTGAATTTGTACACCTTTCCATTTATTCCTTTGTACTCTTGAGTATTTCAAGACACAACTGAGTGCAGGGCTTGCTGCTGCCAAATGGTTTGTTTTTTTCTCCAGCTGTAAATCCGCCCCCCTCCTGTACTGGCTTGGCTCTCATCTTACTGCACAGTCATACAAGTTCTAGATGTGGCACCAGGGTGATGGTGGGGCTGTTTGTGGAGTTGGGAAGCTAGGGAATAGAGTGGGACCTTCTGATTTTAGCCTCTGCAAGCAAGATGTTGAATCATCTCTTCCAGTCTTCTGTAACTGCATCCTAGGGAATAAAAACTGGCTAACAGCTTTCTTCTGTTTTCTGTATTGTTTACATTACTTGAATAGCACATGGGTGGTTTTCGCAATCTTTTGAGACATTTGGTGAACCAGACCAGTTAATAGCAGTATTTTTTTCATGGAGGGAAAGTGAGCTGGTTCACGTACGTCTTGTGCCTGTTCAGCATCCCCACCCTCATTCTGTTTTCCCACAGTCAGAATTTTTGGTTATGAAAATTAGTAAGGGAGATTAGTTGACTTTTCTATAAGAATTAGAAAAATTTCAAGTACAGAAGCAAGCTACTGGAAAGGGGAGAAGGACCTAAGATTTTCCAGCTGTTGGAAGTGGATGTAACAAACTTGTATGTTAACTACTCAGGTGGCATAATATTAGGAGACAGTATTTGGGAAGAAACTCAACTGTTTGTCCTTCCTGGCAGCTGAAATCACGGACATCTAATAGTCCCTAGACTGCCTCTTGCATTCTACATTTAAAGGTTATTCAAATTTTGGTTCATTTTCATTTTTACACATACAATGTTTCATTTTGGGTTTTCAGTTTTCCTATTTTATTCATATTGAGACAAAATCATTGAAGCTAGCCTGAGGAAGAAACATTTTGTTGGTAAGGCAGAATGTGGCTGCAGGAAAATATAGCAAGCTTGTGGGTGATAATGACTTTAGGTTCATTTGATGTATGTTTCGCTTACCTGATGTCAGGGATACAACCTACTGTTTCCACTGGGAAGTAAATGTACTCCCCAAAAGTGGGCATATCTTTCTACAAATCAGAAATCTGTACAGTATGTACTATATAGTGTGTAGTCTGAGGGTGTGTATAAATTTAATACACCTACTTTAATAAAGTAGGTAGAAAAGCATTATTCATGTTTGGATAAGGCATAATTTGAATAACACAGCATCTGAATATCTTTGAATTTTTATGATCATTTTTCAAATAATTTTTTCTTTTTTGTAGGTTATTGGTACACCTCAGAGACCTTCAGCGCCAAATACTATCCTGGTAGGAAGTCCACATACACCTAACACACATTTTGTATCACAGAACCAGACTGCAGATTCTTCGCCATGGTCTGCTGGGTGAGCAAAACAAAAAGTTACAAAGGATTAATTGTTCTGAGTGTTCACTGTGATAGTGTATGTACTCTTCAGGCTAGCAGTGTAAGACAGACAGTCTATTTACCTTTCCATCAAGAACACTTCAACATTAAAGTATACTGTACTAAAACCAGGAACAGTCACACAACAATGAATGCCATATTTTCTGTAAATACCGATGGTTATTTCCACATTACTTGCCTTCAGAGAATTTAAGTCCTAAAAGGACACACAGGAATTCATCTGACTTGGTTCAGTTTTTAATTTGGCATTTCTATTTTTCTGGTGTATTTCCAAGAAATAAAAACCATTTCAGATTGAACAAATATATCCTGAAGTATCATTTGAAATAAGAATGTAGTTCTTTCTGGGAAAAAAGTATTAGATGCAATGAATGCATTCTTTTGGTATCTTTTCTCATGCAAGCTTGTTTTTAAGGGTCTTTTGTCAAATGTAGTTGCTTTAAAACTAAATTTATCGTCAGTGTCTTGTTGCACATAAATAGATTTCTACTTTGGAATTATACAGTGAAATGAGATGTAGAGAATTGAGAAGTTACATTGCTGATAATAATTTTGTTGTTACTTTTATTTTTCCTCAAGTTACACAGAACTTTCTATTCAAAAGACACATGGAAAATCTTGCTATACTTCTTGCATCTGTTGTAACTTTGAAGCTTTTGTAACAACTTCACATACTGTATAACTTCAGATCTGTGTTTTAGTAATAGTGTAATGTTTATTGAGTTCAACCAGTATCAGACTTCTTCTGTTCAGTGATTATTTGATTTATACAGAGCAATATTCGATTAATCTAATTGTTTGTGGTCAAACTACACGAGCTATTTAAATTTAAAAAAAAAAAACAAAAAAGAAAAGAAAAAAATGCCAACAACACCCACCCCACACCCCCCAAATGTTCTCTGCTGTAATTTGCTTTTCATAGTTTAGCAGTTATCCCCCTACCCCTTCTTGTCCTGAAGATTGGAAGGTTTTATTTACTGAGTTCTTCAAGGAATATCCCTATTGTTAACTTGCTATCTGCTACTAGAGCTAGCAGAGTTGCCAAAAGGATGAATTTGCACTGTGTTTCAGCATCAAGATATTAGAATTGTTAATTATAGTAAATTGTAGGGGAAAAGTTACAGGAAGAAATGTTGGGAAGGGGTAAGAAGCAAAGCAAAAGGGAAGACTTGTTTTTTGCAGCAGTGTGCCTGTATTTGAAAAAGAGACATTAAATATTCCAAAGTTCAAATCTTCTTAAAATATATATTATACGTATATTTAGGAAGCGGAACAAAAAAGGAGAGAAGAATGGCAAGGGTTTACGTCATTTCTCTATGAAGGTTTGTGAGAAGGTACAAAGAAAAGGAACCACCTCATACAATGAGGTGGCAGACGAGTTGGTTGCAGAATTCAGTACCACTGATAATCACATTTCACCAAATGAATCAGTAAGTATATGGGAGGTCAATTACATGTGAACTGAATGGGGGAAGAGAAATTTCTTTTGAGACTTTTGTATTTCTTTTCCTATTGCTAAATGAAACAGTTCAGACATTACCCAACTTTATCCGTTTATTGTAATATACTTATTTTAAAATATTTTTGTCACAGATATGTTTTTGATTAATGCACTATGTCTACAGCAGGCTTATGACCAGAAGAATATTAGACGACGTGTCTATGATGCCTTAAATGTCCTTATGGCCATGAACATTATCTCTAAGGAGAAGAAAGAAATCAAATGGATTGGTCTACCTACTAACTCGGCTCAGGAATGTCAGAATTTAGAGGTATATGTTTTAGGAAATTCACAATGGATTTGTGTTTGAGTAAATGTTTACAGCTTTAATATGTTCTGATCCAACATGTGCATGTGATTTCTGAGATAGCAAAGTGGAATAGTATGGTCCCTTTTGACTCCTTTTTAAAAAAAATGTATTTGTATTTACAGAACACACATTTAAACTTCCAGATTGTTTAAATATATTTTTTTCTAATTCTATGTCAGAAATACAGCCCTGTCACAGCTTTTACAGTATATGTGAAATGATTCTGAGTGGAAGTTAATCAAACTGAAAGATTAATGAGTATTTCCAACATTGCAATAGTGGTGCTTAAGAGTCAAGAAGATTGTTTTCTCCGGATGTTCTCCAAATAATGCATCTGCGATGATAGATGTTGCATGTAGACAAGTATATATAAGCATTGCTCCTTCTTTGTTGCTGCAGGTCATATGTAATTCTGACATTTGTCTTACATGAACATGTTGGACTTTTTTACTGCATATCTTGGGTAAGAAGTAAAATGTTTTATACTGAAAGGTATTCATACGTTCTGGCAGGCTTTTTTGTTGAGTATACTGAGATGTACAGGATAATGAAGTTACCGAGGTTTGCTGAAGTCAATTCACTTTATCAGAATAGAATGAGACTTTGTATTTATTCTTAATAAATAAGATTATTTATCTTATGCGATTATTATCCATTGTTGATTTTTCAGGTAGGCAGTGATAAAGTTGCAGCAAGAAGTTTAAGGCTAATCAAGAGAGGCTTTAGGTCTTTGGGACAACTGGTTAAGGAAGAAGGAGCACAAGCAGTGTTTTCCTCTATCCCTCTAGTTGCAGGGAATTGTGAGAGGAGAAACAAGAAGAGCCGGCATATCAACACCTGGCTCCGAGCCTGGTGTCAGTGGCAGGATTTTGGTGGTTTTGATCATAGGTCAGTCTACATGATACCAGGCCCGCTGGCAACAGATGGGGTGTACCTGTCTCAGAGAGGGAAAAGGATTTTTGCACAGGAATTAGCAGGGCTCATCAAAAGAGCTTTAAACTAGTTTTGAAGGGGGAAGGGGATAAAAGCAGGCTTGCCAAAGATAGGTGTGGGGGCAGCATGCCAATGTGTGCTGGTGAGGTCTTTCAGTCTGCCATCTCAGTGAAGGTAGGAGATGGAGAGCCACGTGACAGCAAAGACACAAAGGTTATTGATGGGTTAGAAACCATGGAAGGTCAGGTAGGAATTAGGGCTTCTCCCCTCAAAAAGATGGCGGGATCAGTAGCCCAACTGAAGTGCATCTACACCCATGCATACAGCACAGGCAACAAACAGGAGGAGCTGGAAGCCATTGTGCAGCAGGAAAACTATGATAGAGTTGCCATCATGGAAACACGGTGGGATGATTCTTACAGCTGGAGTGCTGCATTGGATGGCTACAAACTCTTCAGAAGAGATGGACAAGGAAGGACAGGTGGTGGGGTAGCGCTGTATGTTAGGAAATGTTTTGATTGTTTAGAGCTTAATGATGATGACAATAGGGTTGAGTGTTTATGGGTAAGAATCAAGGGAAGACCACCAAGGCAGATATCATGCTGGGAGTCTACTATAGACCATTCAACCAGGATGAAGAGGCAGAAGAAATACTCTATAAGTCATGATTGCTAGCCTTTGTTGTCCTGTGGGATTTCAACTTAATAGATGTCCACTGGAAATACAATACAGCCAAGAGGAAGCAGTCTAGGAGGTTTCTGGAGTGCGTGGAAGATAACTTCCTGACACAGCTGGTGAGTGAGCCAACTAGGGAAGGCACCTGCTGGAGCTTTTGCTTGCAAGCAGAGAAGGACTTGTGGGTGATGTGACAGTGTGAGGCCATCTTGGGCATAGTGATCATGGAATGAGTTTTTGATTCTTGGAGACGTAAGGAAGAGGATCAGCAGAACTGCTGCCTTGGACTTCTAGAGGGCAGACTTCGGCCTGTTTAGCAGACCGGTGTACAGAGTCCCTTGGGAGACAGTCCTGAAGGGCAAAGGAGTGCAGGAAGGCTGGACACTCTTCAGGAAGGAAATCTTAAAGATGCAGGAGCATGTGCCTAAAGACAAGCTGGCGAGGAAGAAGACTGGCCTAGCTGAACAGAGAGCTTTGGCTGGAACTTGGGGAAAAAAAGGAGAGTTTATGGCCTTGGGAAGAAGAGGCAGGCAACTCAGAGGGACTACAAAGATGTTGTTAGGCTATGCAGGGAGAAAATTAGAAGGGCCAAAGCCCAGCTAGGACTTAATCTGGCTACTGCTGTTAAAGACAATAAAAAATGTTTCTATAAATACATTAAAAACAAAAGGAGGGCTAAGGAGAATCTCCATGCTTTATTCGATGTGGGGGGAAACATAGTGACAAAGGATGAGGAAAAGGCTGAGGTACTTAATGCTTTCTTTGCCTCAGTCTTTAGCAGTAAGACCAGTTACTTACCCAGCAACATACCCAGCCCTCTGAGCTGGAAGACAGGGACAGGGAGCAGAATGAAGCCCCTGTAATCTGAGGGGACATGATTAGCAACCTGTTACACCACTTTAGACACACACAAGTCTATGGGGCCGGATGGGATCCACCCATCCGNCTCAGTCTTTAGCAGTAAGACCAGTTACTTACCCAGCAACATACCCAGCCCTCTGAGCTGGAAGACAGGGACAGGGAGCAGAATGAAGCCCCTGTAATCTGAGGGGACATGATTAGCAACCTGTTACACCACTTTAGACACACACAAGTCTATGGGGCCGGATGGGATCCACCCATCCGGTGCTGGGGAGCTGGTGGAAGTGTTTACCAAGCCACTTTCCATCATTTATCAGCAGTCCTGGCTAACTGGGGAGGTCCCAGTTGACTGGAGTTTAGCAAAAGTGACACCCACCTACAAGAAGGGCTGGAAGGAGGATCCAGGGAACAACAGGTCTGTCAGTCTGACCTTGGTGCCAGGGAAGGTCATGGAACAGATCATCTTGAGTGCCATCACATGGCATGTACAGGACAACCAGGTGATCAGGCCCAGTCATTATGGGTTCATGACAGGTAGATCCTGCTTGACTAACCTGATCTTCTATGACAAGGTGACCTGCTTAGTGGATGAGGGAAAGGCACCAGATGTTTTCTACCTAGACTTTGGTAAAGTCTTTGACACAACTTCCCACAGCACTCTCCTGGAGAAGCTGGCTGCTCATGGCTTGGATGCGCTTACGCTTCACTGGGAGAAAAAATGGCTGGATGACTGGGCCCAAAGAGTTGTGGTAAATTGAGTTAAATCCAGTTGGTCACAAGTGGTGTTCCCCAGAGCTCATTACTGGGGCAGTTCTCTTTAATATCTTTATTGATGATCTGCACGAGGGGATTGAGTGCACTCCCAGTAAGTTCGCAGACGACACAATGTTGGGTGGGAGTGTTGATCTGCTTGAGGGCAGGAGGGCTCTACAGAGGTATCTGGACAGGCTGAATCGATGGGTCAAAGCCAGGTTTATGAGGTTCAACAAGGCTCAGTGCTGGGTCCTACACCTGGGTCACAACAACCCCATGCAGTGCTAGAGGCTTGGGGAAGAGTAGCTGGAGAGCTGCCTGGCAGAAGATGACCTGGGAGTGTTGGTCAACAGCCGGCTGCATACNAGCACTGGACCAGGCTGCCCAGGGAAGTGACTGAGTCACCATCCCTGGAGGTATTTAAAAGATGCATAGATGTGGTGCTGAGGGACATGGTTTAGTGGTGGACTTGGAGATTTTTGATACTGATCATTGATTTTTTAGTTAGTACTGTAATTTCTATCTAGATGAAGAAAATCTAGGGTATCTAGTCAATCTGAGTTTTATTTAAATATTTATCATCCCACAGTGAGTTCTGGTAAGTTTTTTGGGGGGAGGAGGTTATTTGTCTTATTTTTCTGATGCTAAATTGTAAGACCAGGTCCTACTTTTTTGTTTGGTTGGTTGGTTTCTGGTGGGTTTTTGTTTGTTTGTTTGTTTTGTGGGGTTTTTTTTGTTCATACCATGTCTTTTTACAGATTTTTCAACTGTGTACACATCTGGGATTTTTTCTACCAAAAACAAACAGAAAACTGCATTCATGTGAATTTTTATCTCCAGTCATTTTCTTGTTAGTTGCATATTTTAAGGACCTAAGTTGATGTTTGGGCCAGTGGTCTGTCTATCCAGTATCTTGCCTAACAGTAGCAGTTACCTTGAAAGAAGTATAAGATTAGAGAAAGTATTTAGTGGTGTTTTCTCCTGTAACATGTGGTTCAGGCATAACCTGAGTCAGATAGAGTATTCTTCTATTTGATAGCCCTCAATTAATTTTTCTTCCACAAATTTTGACTTTGTATAAAGTTTACTTTTGACATTGAGTCTTTTGTGGCAGTGAGTTTCAGGTGCATTAGGCGCTTCTTATGAAATACCTTTTATTTGGTTTTGAACATACTCTATATAATTAATATCCTCTGATTTTTATTTTTTTTTCCATTGGAAGTGATGGTGACCTAGTCATTCCTTACCACTTTCTCCATCTTATTCATGGTTGTATAGATACCTCCCATGTTCTCCCTCATTATTTCATTGCCCTTTCTGTAGAGTCCTATTTTATTTACTATTCCCTTGTATGGAATACATTCTGTACCATTGCTTATCCTGATTGCTCTTTTGTATGGCCTGTTTGAAATAGGAACACTAGACCTATGGAATTCAGCATGTAAAGACTCTGGGTTCGTACACTGATGTAGTGATAATTTCTGTTTCATTCTCTGTTCCTTTCCTGGTAATTCAAATTTTTGGCTGCTGTGGTGTACTGAGCTCATGGTTTTGTAGATACTGTAATTTAAGATCTCTACTGAATGTCATTTTATTTCAAACCGAAATTACTTTTGATGATATAATCACTCAATCCTACAAGACACTTGGAGCGTGCTTTGTGACGAGTTCTCTTTTTACTGTGCCAGGTAGCCCGGCATTGTCAGCGGATTCTTTCACCTTGCTGTTCATCCCCTTATTCTGATCCTCTATAATTTGAATAACAGTCTGTAAATTTAGTCCTTGTGGTAATCTGATGGTGAGCTTCCTCCACTGGGAAAGCAGTTTATTTCTTACCATTGTGTCTCCTATCTTTTATGTTATTATTTAGTGTGTATTTAATACTGTAACGACTTAACCTTTGGTTCCATAGGAGCTTCATTTCTTTATGCATCTTTGATGGATCTTCTCCTATACCTCCAGTATCAGTAGACGACATCAAGTGGATCCTTCTGGTCTACATGTTCTTTGCCTCCTTGAGAGAATTTGGATAGTTCTTTGAGGCATAACTTCTGTTTGCAAAGATGTTTTTACCCTCTCTCTGATATATTGTACTTTATTTCCCAGTGTTCTAATTCTGCTCTTTGTTACAGTTTCTGTCAGTACTACTGATGTGAGTCTTGATAGTTAGATTTCTAAATTATCTGCAGAACCTTAATGATTGACATGATACATCCTAGCTCCAGTTCTCTGGTATTGAAATGATTTTAAGGGGAGAAAATGTTGATGTAAACAACAAATTAACCAATCATTTTTCTGTCTTAAGGTGGAGAAACAGAGAAGACTTGAAAGAATAAAGCAAAAACAGTCTCAACTGCAAGAACTCATTCTACAGGTACAGTCAAGGTACTCTTGTCTGTAGGGCAAGGTAACTTATATCTATATTCCTGTTGTTTTATTCCAGTGAGGGATGGGAAAATTCTAAGATGATGTTGTGGTTTAACCTGGCTGGCAGCTAGAACAACGACACAGCTGTTTGCTCACTCCTCCCATTGCAGTGGGATTGAGGAGAGAATCAGAAAGAAAAAAAAAAGTAGAACTCATGGGTTGAGATAAAGACAGTTTAATAGGACAGAAAGGGAAGATGATGATGATAATAATGATGATAAAGGAATATACAAAACAAGTGATGCACAGCACAGTTGCTCACTATCTGAAGTCGATGCTCAGCTAGTTCCCACACTGCTCCGCCTCCTGGTCATCCCCCCAGTTATATACGGAGCATGATGCCACTTGGTATGGAATATCACTTTGGCCAGTTCGGGTCAGCTATCCTGGCCAGGTCCCCTCCCAGTTTCTCTGGCACCACCCACCTTCTCATTGCAGGGCAATATGATAAGCAGAAAAGTCCTTGACTGCTTGGCAACAACTAAAACCATCAGTGTGTTATCAACATTATTCTCACCCTAAACTCAAAACACAGCACTATACCAGCTGCTAGGAAGAAAGTTAACTCTATCCCTGCCGAAACCAGAACAGAAGACTGGAGGTGAATTTCATGATAAGGCATATAGTTTTAATTTAGCACTGTAGTTTAGCTGGGACCATTGCTATTGGAGAAGCTAGCAACTTTCCATGAGTTACGATGGATTCTTTTTTAGTTTCAAATATGATTAAATTGGATTTATGTTGTCAGGAACTGTAATTTATACTGTACCCTCTGAATTTTCCAATTCAGTTCTTATATCTAGAATGTTTTCCTGTGTTAGAGTTCATAGATAATTATGTGACTATAGAGGTCATCTCTCATAATGCTCTGTGTCTTGTCTTTCTTGGATGTTGGTGCCCCTGCTATGTAAGTGGCTTAACTGCTGTGAAACAGTTGCTGAACTCCTTCCCAGTTTCCCCTACTATACTGGGGGAAGCAGTAGTCTGTCCCCTATGTCAGTGGGCTGCTGGTTCACCGGAATATAGCCCTTAGTAGTTGCACTACTTATGCAGTGGGAATGAGACCCTCAGGGAAGGCATGGAGAAAGGAAGTACAGACAGCTGTGGGACAGCAATCTCAACAGCTGTCTGATTTTTATCAGCCTCTCTGTTGGTTTTGGATTTTTTTTTTTAAGTTCCTGCTTATTTAATTTGATTCCATGACAAGAAAAATACTTCTTAGTTTGTTGCCCTACTATAAGATTTATATTGGATGTTCTAATAGTTGAGTTTTTAGTTCTTAAAATTGCTACTCTTTAAAAACGAACATTCCATTCTGAAAAGCAGTTTTTAGATAAGATATGAGAGTAAAGTCACTAATCTTAGTTGAGGAATTCTGAAACTTAGCGTCAGACATTCAAATCCCAAATGTTCACTGTTTTTTAGCATATAATTTCAGCAAAAATACGGTTTTAGTCATTCAGCTGTTCTCGTTGAGTGCAGTAGCTATCAGGGAATAGGAAACAGAGTGGAAGTAGAATTCTATATGAAAATTCCTTTCTCCAGTCATTGTTAACTCTTCATTCTGTCAAGGATCTGTCCTGATGTAGTTATTAGAACATGCATTTTTTTTTCTCAGTGAAATTTTACTGTGTTTTATTTTCCATACTACCATTTGTATCTCCTCTTGCGTCTTAATATGCAGGAATATGGTAAACACTCTCTGTCCTTTTCTGTATTTATTTGCCGCAGCCATTGCTGGAATTCTTTATCTGAGGGATTTTTTCATTAACAGTGCCTTGAAGGTTTAATTCATATTTTCACATTACTATTGCTTTTTCTAGCAAATTGCCTTCAAGAACCTCGTTCAGCGAAATCGTCAAGCAGAACAACAGGCCAATCGACCGCCACCTTCCAATTCTGTCATCCATTTGCCATTTATCATTGTGAACACCAGCAAGAAGACAGTGATTGACTGCAGTATTTCAAATGACAAGTGAGTTAACAAAGTTGTGTGTCTGGCTTTTGGTACAAATATGCGTTTTTATGTCCATCCTAAAGTGTTCATCTGGATTTGTTAAAAATTAAATACAAATAAATTTACTTGTGCCTTTTGTAGATTGAGAACATGCATTTCAGACAGGTAAAACTTACTCATGTTGAATAGGAACAGAGTTTTATAGAGCTTTCTAATAAACAGATTAATTGTGTTCACATTTAATAACATCTTTAAGACTTACTGTCTAGAGTTCTTAGAAGCAAAGTAATGCAGCTCTGCTGGAGTTGGATATCATACTTTATCAAGTAGTGTTTTCCTTTGGCTTTAACATGATGAAGTGTAGCCAGCAGAATTGAAAATGGATTTTGCTTTCAGAACTGCTGTTCTCTGCTTTTGGTTCAAAAAGCTAGGGATTTCATCTGCTAAACAAAAGCTGAATGTAGCAGTAGTTTCTATTTGCACTATGAACTTACTAGAAAAGCTTAAAAACATTTAAAAAATTACACAGTAGCCACGGAGGAATGGAATTAAAGAAAAAAATATCAAACATGCAAAATGTTTAATTAAAACTCTGTATCTGTTAAACTTGTTAATGATTTACATAGTGTGTATAATTGCAGGTTTAGTCGCTTGCTTTGAAGTACATACATTTTGAAAAATTTGGTTGTTTAATGTAATGTGTCATTAACACTATGTGTTAAGTTTTTAAAATGCTGCAATTCCTGAAACTGGAAAGATAGCTAAAGTAATTGAAGCTAATTGAGACATTTTTCCTCTCCAGGTTTGAATATCTATTTAATTTTGACAATACTTTTGAAATTCATGACGATATAGAAGTACTAAAACGAATGGGAATGGCTTGTGGGCTAGAATCTGGAAGCTGTTCAGCAGAGGACCTAAAAATTGCAAGAAGTTTGGTTCCTAAAGCTCTGGAACCATATGTGACAGGTTAGTTACTCCAGTAAGAGTTTGTTTTTTCCTCCTTAATACAAGACTGAAAGAAAAAACATGAAAAAATCTAAGATCAGTTAATTTCCACTGGTTTGCGGTGAAGATTCTAACAAATTCTCAAATATATGTGCTTTTTAGTGTAACTTAGAGAACAAATAACATAGAGATTCATAGAGAATGGGCTGTTGCTCTTCCTAGAACCACATTTTGCATTATACCACACATTGTTGCAGTGTGTAATTTTTTAAGAGGACTGTATTCATAGTTGATTTACCTGCAAAGGAAAAGGTATTAAGTGCAAACACGGTCATGCCTTCATTTTATATTGGTTTATCATTTTCATTATATAAGAATACTGAAGATACCTGACTTTCTTACTTCAAAATACAATGGTTTTTAATGTATTTTGAAATTTTGCTGTTGCACTAGCTTCTTGGATTTTAATGATGCTATTTTGGATATAGTACCTCAATATGGTTGTTTTGGTTGCAAGACTCCTTTTCTGGACTTTAAAAGGATTAAGCATTAGCATTAAGCACTGAACTAGATGAGTGTGTTTTGAAGTATTCTTGAAATACATGTTCATTTTACAGAAATGGCTCAGGGATCAATCAGCAGTGTATATGTCACATCTTCATCAGGTTCTGCATCAAATGGCACAAGATTTTCAGCCAGGTGAGATGAAATTATCAATTAGTTTTTAAAATCTGTGATCAATGAAACTTAATCAGAGACTAAATACTTCATGAAACATGACCTTTTCTGGTTAAATGTGGTGTGGATATATGTTTAAATTATTCTCAGACATTGGTTTTACATGAGTAGCGGTGGCTCTTACCAGTGTCATTAAAGAAACCTTTTCCTACATAGTAGAAAAGAAATTGATTAGACTGGTGTTAAACTTGAATGTATTATTTTTGTTCAGTTTTGAGTTTGTGACAAGAAAACAGATACTTTCCAAAAGATAAAATTTGGGCAAGATTCTCCTTTGGTCATAAGTGTCTAACGTAAAAACCGATTTTGGTCTTTGGGTTTTAAACAGCATCAGAAGTTGGTAGAGTGATAAACCATAACATTTCTTTAACTTTGTATGGACACATGTAATTTCTGAACTATTATTTTTTTCTTGCTATATAAGACACTTTTCCTTATGTAGTACTACTTGCTAGGTTTTTGCTGTTGCATTAATCAAAGAGGTGTGCTTTGGTGAGCTCTACTAAGTTGTAAAATCTGTCAAATACCATTGAAATGTTTAACATCGGTAACAAATATTTGAATGGAGCAAGCTGATGAGCTGAACAGATTATCTGCAAAGTGTTCATTTTGTACCAGTTGTTTCTGTTGTGTCCAGAAAATTAGCCTTATCGGAAAAGTCAGTTAAATTTCTGTTGTACATGTCATGCAACTAATCCAATCTGGGCAATTTTAGAATCACTGAATGGTTTGGGTTGGAGTGGATCTTTAAAGATCATCTAGTCCACACCCCCTGCCATGGGCAGGGACGTCTTCCACTAGATCAGGTTTCCCAAAGGCCCATCCAACCTGGCCTTGAACACTTCCAGGGAGGGGGCATCCACAGCTTCTCTGGGCACTCTGTTCCAGTGTCTCACCACCCTCATCATAAACAATTTCTTCCTTATATCCAGCCTAAATGTACTGTCTTTCTGTTTAAAACTGTTGCCCCTTGTGCTGTCACTGCAGGCCCTGGTAAAACACCTTTCTCCATATTTCTTATAAGCTTCCTTTACATACTGGAAGGCCACAATAAGGTCTCCCCTGAGCCTCTTCTCCAGGCTGAACAACCCCAACTCTCTCAGCCTGTCTTCATAGGAGAAGTGCTCCAGCCCTCTGACCATTTTCACGGCCCTCCTCTCGACCTGCTCTAACAGCTCCATGTCCTTCTTGTACTGGGGACCCATTGGGTGGAGTCTCATGAGAGCGGAGTAGAGGGGGAGAATCACCTCACTCAACCTGCTGGCTTTCTTTTGATGCAGCCGAGGACATGATTGGCTTTCTGGGTTGCAAACACACATTGCGAGCTCTTGTCCAGTGTTTTGTCCACCAGTACCCCCAAGTCCTGCACAGGGCTGCTCTCAATCCATCCTCAGTCTGTACTGATACTGGAGGTTGCCCCAACCTTGCACTTGTTGAACTTCATGAGGTTTGCATGGACCCACTCCTCAAGCCTGTCAAGGTCCCTCTGGATGGCATCCCCTCCCTCAAGCGTATCAGCTGTGCCACTCAGCTTGGCGTCATCCACAAACTTACTGAGGATAAGTTTGTCATTAATAAAGATATTAAATAGCATTGGTCCCAGTATGGACCCTCAAGGGACACCACTCCTTACTGGTTTCCATTTGGACATTGAGCTGTTGACTGTAACTCTTTGGTCATGGACATCCAGCCAATTTCTTACTCATCAAGTAGTCCATCTGTCAAACCCGTGTCTCTCCAATTTAGAGGTAAGAATGTTGTGAGGGACTGTATCAGAGGCCTTCTAGAAGCCCAGATAGATCACATCTGTAGGTCTTTCCTTGTTCATTGATGCATTCACTCCATCTTAGAAGGCCACTCAATTAGTCAGGCACAATTTGCCCTTGGTGAAGCCATGTTGTCTGTCCCTAATCCCCTCTCTGTCTTCCATGTGCTTCAGCATAATGTCCGGGAGAATCTGTTCCATGATTTTAGTGTTGCTAAGGTGAGGCTGGAGAGGAGAGGGCAAGTTCTAGATTACCATGGCTCTTTCTACAACAATGACTGTTCTATGTCTGAAACGCTGGCAGGCTCTGCCTTGTAAATTATTTGTGAAATTGCTATACCGTTGAAATTCTTAAGTCCTGATTTTTAGGACCTTTAAGTCATTTGTGTTTAAAGGCAAAAATCCTGTATTGATGTGATTTCTTTAGACAAGGAAATACAGTTTTATTCTTGTTCTCTGAAGACAGTCTTCTGGCAGCTTTTTCTCACCCATCTGCCTTCTGTCAGAGTTGAAAGGAGCTCCTTCTAAAGATACAGTATCTAGCTGACTTTAAAAGGCTAATAGAATTACATTTTTAAAGCATTTCTTTTAAAAAAAAACCCCAACACTCTTTTTGTAGATGATAGGCTTACTTGAATGCAAAGCAGAAAGAGTAAGGGAATCACTTGCAAGGGAAACAGTTAAGCTCAGGAATGTGCAGGACTGGCAGTGGTGAGGAGCGTGGTTTATGCTCCAGCCCATTCCTGGTGCCCAAAAGACTCTGGGGAATTCTACCTGTTTTGTACTAGGGAACTGAAGCTTGGGAGAGAATACTGCCAAGATATCTTTAGAGAAGCAGAACTTAAACGATACAGAAAATCTCCTGTTTTCACTAAGGTTCCTTCTGTGATGATGAGCATGGTGTTCATGAAAAAGAGCCCATGTATTTTTAAGACTTTGACATTTGAATAGGCTGCTACTAGCTGGAGGCCAATAGAAGACCAAAGGTGACTGTGGTTCATTCTCTTGGTGAGAAGCACAAGGACTACTACCACTTGTGTTTCTTAGGAAGTTGGAAAAGGGGACTGACAAAATATGTTTAATTATAGTACATACATAAATATTCATGGCAATAGGCAACTAGAAGATGTGTCGCTTTTCTGGTACCAAAACTTTCTGTCAAATAAAGGCTGTAAACTTATTTAGCAAGCCCCTCTAAAGAAAGTCTGCAGAAGACTGAACATACTGCTGCCAATGCTTTCTTCCCAGTTTCTTTGTCTTACTGGGATACTCAGGTTATGAAATCCAGTTCTATTTTTATCAGAAAGAGGGGAGAGGTTTTTTGGGTTTGTACTTTCAAAGTTCAGAGGAACACAATAATAATTTTTTTTTTTCCTGTGTTTTTGAAACTGGTTCTGCAGATAGTTATGGAGAACCTGTTAGAAGTTATCTGACTAAAGCTAGACAGATATCTTAGTATCTTCCTTTTGAATAAGTGTGCAGAACAGCAGACACTCTTGAAAGAATCTTACTGGATATGTTGTCCTTGTGAGCTTCTAGAGTATGCCCCTGTAATTTCATTCTGTGAGATGATAGACTGATGAATTCATTCCATACAACAACAATGTGCGTGATTGATGATGTGCATTAGCTGGATTAAAAAATGACTAGCAAACACATTTTTGAAAGCAATTTTTTAATGTTGAACGTCTTTCAAGTTGGAGATAATATTTCTGTCATTTTTAGAAAAACATTTTGTCGAGAATTTGTGACCAAGTTTAATAGTTTATCAAACTATTGAGAAACTAAACAATAAAAATGTTGGCAAAATAGCAAGTAATAATGGAGGCAGGAATGTTCTAGCTTTATTAAAAGAAAATACTTCTGGATAGGAACAAGACATCTTAGACCATATCTGCAATGTGCGTGAATATTTTGGTGGAAAAAGAACACATTCAAGTAAAAAAGTGGATACTCTTTAAATCTACCTGCTGATCCAGGAGGTAGATTTTCAGTGTAGGGATACTCTCACAGAGGGAAAAATCTGAGATGCCAAAGCGGTTGTTTGATTTTTATTTGTTTGTTGGGGTTATTTTTGTTTGTTTTTGTTTTTTAATTAGAAAAGAAAAGCATAGTGAGAAGAAAACAATTTCAAGTTTAAAATACAGCACATGTAGGAGTGATAGTTTACCATGTAGTAACAGGGAATTAAGGAGAAGCTCATAATTCCTTTATTTTCAACGTCTTTGAATCAAGATTAGTGCTTTGGAAAGACATGATTCACTTGCAATGCAAGTGTCCAGTGCTACATAAAAATATTAAAGGACTTAGATAGCTATGTAGTCTTAACACTAAATGTACTTTAGAAGAAACCTGGAAAGCATACTTCAAGGCGCCTGTGAAAGGATTTAATCTTTATATTAAACCTAAAGGAAGAAACATATTAAGAATAATTTCAAAATTGCTTCAACTGTTTCTGCTTTTGAGAAACAACCTAGACATATATTAAAGACAGTTTATAAAGCAGCAGTGGCAGATTTGTTAAAGGAATGGAATAGATACATGATTATATTTAAGAGCACAATAAACTGGGGAAAAAACACTAAGCAATGCCAACTGGCCTCTTTTTTTTTTTTTTCCCCCCAGTGAATTTTCCAATGGTGGAGATGGGATGTTGGCTACAAGTTCCAATGGATCTCAGTACAGTGGCTCCAGAGTTGAAACACCAGTTTCTTATGTTGGGGATGACGATGACGACGATGACGATTTTAATGAAAACGATGATGACGACTGATGCCCTTTGCTTGTAGACTATTTTTTGTTAAAATTCAGCAAGCTTCAGGAATAAATTGTTCTAGGGAGAAGTGTCTCAAATTACTTTGCCCCATCCCTCAAGGAGAATATTGGTAAGCAGTTCTGAGTTTAGAAATTGCACCTCTGATAAGCAAACAAGGATTGTTTGATGTAGGATATTTTTAAATGTGGTGTGGATGTGTGTTTTTGATACCAGTGTGTTAATGCAGAGCCTTTATTTACTCTTGTTTTATGGGTTTTTGGTTTGTTGGTTGTTTTTTGTTTGGTTTGTTTTTTTTTTTTTTTTTACTTGAAGGAAAATGGATTTTGCCCCAAATGTTCTTGCAAAGTTTGCTAAAGAAAATGTAGACACATCATTGAGAAATAAAATGCTATCCTTCTGTGGAAAATGAATACACTGAATGGCAATTTATTTGGAGTGTATTTTGATTATGCCACTTTTTGAGGGATAGTGAGCTAATGTAGTAGTGTTTTTTGTTAATCACGCAGTGTCCAAAGAACCAAACAAGAAAGATACGTCCTACTTTTTTACATGTTAAATTCCAGAAATGTTGTTGTGAACTTATTTTCCCTTAAATTATATCTAACATTATGATTCCATCAAGTTTATATACTTTTCACTGTATGTTGGGACATATGAATTACAAAGTTTTTGGCAAATGTTTACTGCCAGTTGGTGCAGCTATATAAAATGTCTTGAAGGTTTGGAATGATTTATTGCTTATGGTAAAATTTGCCTGATTTCTTACAGGCAGACTTTGGAAACTTTTTATTATATAGTTGTTTACATACTTATAAGTCTATCATATAAAGACATGTACTGAAACAAATGTTTGTATTTGTTTCATAAGCATCTTCCTGTAATCTATTATAAAGTTGAAATTAAATATAGAGAATGTTTTAAGTTTTTTAACTCAAAATTTGTCAATCATTTTTAATAGTTCATTTTTATAAAAGGAATTTCAGGGCAGGTGGTAGTCTTTTTAAATTTATTCACAAACAATTAACTGCACAAATACTGTCAGCTGCCTATTCTAAGACAGTAGTCTTTTTATTGAAACACAAATAAACTTTTCTGTAATATTTTATGGAATATAAAGAGACTATAATTGTTTGACTTGTTTAACCTTGGCACTGTTAGTTTTTATTAATAAAACGCGCATGGGCATTTTTAACAAGCTCTGTGGTTTTTCTAATTTTAGGCTTATTTTAGAACATTTCACTTCCTCTCATCACAAGACCTGGAATTAACTGTCTCAGGATACTGCATCTACACTATAGAGGGCCCAGATTTTTTTCTTTGATTTAGTAATTTGTCCTTATAGCTTTCAGTAACTTATGATGCAAAAACCAATATCATACCCTGTATACTCTCTTCTTTCACGTCTCCTTATTTCAGTCACATTGCTCCTCAGTGTGTCAGGCCAATCTTAGTACTTCAATCAAGCTTCTCTGTTAAAAATCCCGCGCTCACTGTCCTCACTTGTCATCCCATATTCCTCAGTCCTGGCTTTCCATCATACATTCCCATGTCCTCAAAACAGGTCTTCATCTATTTCCACCTTAAACCTTTTTGTTAGATGACATCTAATGCTCTCCCCTGAAAGCGCAGGTTACTGAACTGGCTCGGTCACTCTGCAGGCTGCGATCAGAGTCAGAATTTGTTGCTTCCACAACCTCCAGGGAGTCATTGCAAAGACAACTTAACAGTCTAATAACTGCTCTGTCTGTGGTAAGGGCTTCCTGCAGGCACTTAAACCCTGTGGTAAAGTGTGTTACATGTTTTTTTTTTTTCTCTGAGAGATTATGTCTTGACAAATCTTCTGTGGTAAGGGGATATGGGTGCTTACTACATAGCAGTTGATACTCACTGAATGTTTTCTAATTGTATCAAACCTTGTAATACGAGTAAACCAAGCAAATTACTTAATTTTATGGGCGGGGAAAACCATTTTGTGGGGGAGCTAATTGAATGCTTTGCTTCTCACTGAAGATGTCATTCTTTGCCGTGCTAATGTCGCGTTTGAGTCAGCTGATTAAAATTATCTTTGCTCTTGAGCAGCAGTGTTATCTGCAGAGCCCAACAGTAGTTATCAAGGACCTTTTGACAGTCCATGGGGGTTATTCCAGTTTTCCTTTATGTTCTGAATCTCCAGTGTATGATCCCAGATTTAGCTGCAAGGAGTGAGTACAGGGATGTTGGGTAAGGAGGGCTGAAAGCATCTGACAGTTTCCTTCTGGTTCTTAACAGTGGAATAGACCTCAGATGGGACAAGGTCAAGGTGTGAGTGAAAGCGTGGCAAAACATACATTTCAAAGGACAATACTTTGCTTTTGATTGCTGATGAATCTCTGAAATGGAATTTGAGAGTCTAAAACAAGCAGCATTGGAGTCCTTTGGTGGAATGAATCTATATTACCTTTGTTTCCAGAGGGCTTTCTAGTAAAGGCAACAATCAATAACAAGAGAAAGTCTATTGATTTTTTAATTACTTGCTAGATTTCAGGCAGTTACCTGGCTGTAGTGTTTAGGAGAAGGAGGAGGGGGAAGAAAAAAGAAGAGAAAGAACAGATTGAAACCTAGGTTCTTTACAGAGGGGCATAAAAAGAGAAGAAGGTCTAAGTTGGGAAGAAGGTAATGAGAAGACAAGAGGACTATTAGTAGAAACTTTATTTAAAAAAGGCAGAAAAATAGGTAGAACAGATATAATAATGTCAAGCCTGGCATGAAAGGAACTGGAAAGTGGGAGATAACTTAAAAACTATGTAGTTCTGATCTCTGAAAAGGGTGGTACCACATGTATGGATGGAAAGAAAGATCAAAAGCAGAAACAGAATGGAAGAGGAAATCATGGACAGGAAGTTGTTGAGTAAATCTGTGGAAATAGAAAATACTGTAAGGAGATAGAAAGTAGAATTCAGTTTAAGTAAGATTAAATGATGGTAAAGGTAATGAGAATGGCAGTAAGGGCTCAGTTTGGGGAAGAATGACGGGGAAGAGATGTGCTGTTACTCCTTTCATTTGTCAGCACTTTTTTGTGATCTGAAGAAGAGGAAAAGTTGTAAAGTGTGTGTGTGTATATCTCTGAAATGGTCCTGCAGATAAACCCTGGGAACAGTGTGCATCTTGTGCTGTTTTTCTAAAGTGATACTGAGCTTTGAAAGGCTGTCTCTCTATTTTGACAGGTCTAACAAGTTAAGAAGGATTTCTTGAATTGTTTGGTTCAAAAGTAAGGTGTTTTGCTTGTCTTGGAGGAATTTGCTTGTCTTAACTAAAGAAAAGCTATTATGACTTTGGAATGTATTTATTTTTTTTAAACCCTTCAACAAAAGGCAACTATTGCAGAGAAGAAGAAATAAATCGGGCTGATAGGGCACCAACCCTTAAAGATGATAATTTAGTAAATTGTTCATGGAAGGAGGTGACTGTCACAAGATAAATCTCTTCATTTCTTTATCAGCAAATACACGGGTTGTGAAATTTTCACATTAATGGGAAATGTGAAAATTGGATGTTACTTTACTATAAAAAAAAATGAAAGAGGGGGGGAAAAAAAACCCCAACATTAATGTATTACTACTGGAATGATCATCAGTAGAAACGAGTATAATAAGCTGTTTTTCCCAGATAGCCCATACAGGTGGTGCTGAGACTGGACTGAAGAAGGGCGACAACAGACATGACCAGGCATTTCCTACTTCCAACATCTGGTTACACTGGTAATTCTCATCTGGGATGGTGATGGTTGTCACCTAGCTGCCCCTGCCTCTTCCACAATTGGAGAGCTGCTGTCCCCAGAGAGATACTCAAAGTGTGTCAGCACTAACCAGTGAAACATTAACCAGAGAAAAGTCATGATTATTGATTCACAGCTTTGCTGTGATAAAGGCGGAATGTCCTGATGGGGCAGAGGGAAGACATCAAAACCCACGAGTGTGATATCTTTACAAGTGCTTTGCTTTGTTCTGTGAACACATATTTTGCTTGTTAAATTTTTGCATGTTTTGAAGAGGTTGAAATCCAAACCTAGGCTCAAAGATTTGATCTTCTTTTATAACACGTCACTGTGTACACATCATGGTACATCACTGTAACTATTGCAGTGATGCCAGCCCTAACCTGTCTGGAGGGCTGGTCAGAGCAGAATGGAAAGTTTCTGCTGCATTGTAGCATGTTAAAAGATAGCAGAGTTGCAGGCTTTGGGCAAGGTTCCTGTTCTTTTATTAGTAACTTGAGAAATAAACTTGAAAGAAATTGTTAAATACAAAGGTAAATACTTAAAGCTTAGCTCTTACAACAGGCAACCTGAGTACCTTACACTAGGTAGAGAGTGGATCTCTACATTTCTGATGCTGATCTTTAATGAACCTTGAAGTTGTGAGTAAATTCTTGTAAACTAAAATAATGCTAGAGTGCCAGTTTTCAAAGTGGTGTGAGGAAGTCCCATCTAAATGTGGTCTAGACAGTCCGAGATCAGCCTTGAACCTCTTACTAAAAAAAATGATGAAGGAAACAGCTTAAAGATAATTAAAAATCTGGGAAGCTAATTGTAAAATTAATGATAAAGTACAGAATAGGTCTCCTACCAGAGTATGGTAGCAGATTGTGACTTTTTAGCTGATTAGGGAAATGATTGGGTGTATTTCGGCATCTTAAAAAGCCTTTTGTGTTTCATTGTGTTCTGATTTTTAAATGCATGTTTTACGATATCATATTGTATGTTAAAGGGTTATGTGCTGTTTACTGCTGAATCAAAAACAGGTCTTGTGGCATTATCACTGACTGAGCAGCTGCATCAAGTAAGATTGTACTTCTGTTTAATGTTTTCTTTAACCCGACCCCGAGGAAAATAAAATTTTAAAAAATTGTGACACTGATTAGAAAAGAAGTAAACAATGAAAAGGACAGATTAGTGGGGGGTTGCTTTGCAAGCAGGACATGGCCAAAAAAAGTTGTGGTTAAACTACACGATTTGAATGAAGAATTCAAGCTACACTTGTGGGAGGTAAGATTGTGCTGAAAATGTGGGATCCTAAAAATGATCCGGGTGTTGAGGTGGGCAAGAACTGCGTGTAAGTCTCATACACGGTGTCTAAGGAACTAGCTAGTCTGGTGTTGGATATATAGGTAAAACTAATCACGGATTGGAAAGTAATTTTACATCTGAATACATAACAGCCAGACCAATAATTTGCAGCACTGTCATATAAAAAGGGTGTTGGAAAAATGGGGAAAGACTCAGAAAAAAGCCCTTCCCCTGGATATTTGATACCTAATGTCAAGATCTTTTAGTAAGAGATCTAAGGAACTCGTATTTTGGTTTATAAGAAAGAAATAAGAGGAAATACTGGATTTATGTCAGGTCACACAAAAAGATACCATTTTAAAAGGCTTATCTGTGTAGGAGAGAAAAGTGGCACGATATTCAAGGACTTGAAATCAGAATAATTAAAATTAGTTATGCAGTTGATAAAGATGTTGATAAAACTCTGGAATGTATTTTGATTGAAACAATAGAATTCCCACATTGGTAACAATAGGACTCCACATAAGTACACATTAATGATGAAGCATGTTATCCCAAGCGTCTCTCCGGAATTCAGTTCCTTCTCGTTTTAGAGCAAGTGGGAGCCTAAAAAGGGAATTCTCAGCCCAATTTCTACTTCTAACGAGAAGTGCTGTGCATCCATTGTTCTCGCTCTGGTATCAAGGAATTGAGAGAGAACAAAAGTGAAAAGTCTTTGTCACTAGTGAGAGAGTTTTTCAAATGAAATTGAGGAAAGGGACACCTGTTCCTTCATGCCCATTTTTACGTTATGTTAAGCCAGATAATCTCATTTGAGCTTGAACTTTTGTATCTGAAAGATGAAGCTTGTGAAGGAGGTATGTGTGCAAAGCATCAGGTATTTTCTGCAAGCATTACTGATGCAGCTGTTACTCTACATCCAGTTATGGAAAGCAGCACATGGTTGAACAGCTTTATTTGCTGCAGAATCAATCGCTGCCTGACTTTTATTACAGGTAAGAGAGATTAAAACCAGTTATATGAAGTGATGAGAGGGATTCCCGAGTGCAATAGCAATGACAGATTGTGAGACCAAGCAAAGACTTGATTATTAATATATAGTATTTAGCAATTTTGAAAGCTAAAGGGCAAATGTTTTGAACTTGCTGTAGTCTCAGTCATAGCACAAAAAATCCTTTAGGCACCAAGGAGCTTGCATTCAGTGTTTTTCTGCACTCTGTTAATTTTTCTTCATAGTTTTTAATAATAGATAATAGGACTTTGCACTTAAATTGCTCACTTTACCAGTCGTACAGGTAGTCATAAGAATAGATGGAGATGCCGAGGCGAAGATACATCTCAAAGCAACTGCCATGTTTCTGTTCTCTCAGTACTGATCTTCAAGGATTTTATTTAACACCTTGAAGGGATAAGTCTGGACACTAAAATATATTGGATATAAAAAAAAATCATGGTGTCAATGAGACTCATTTCATGGCATGTTATTACCTTCCCTACGCCTCTTCTCCCAGCTAACCTCTCCATGGCAGAGTCTGGCGCTGACAGCCACCCAGATGTCTTCTCTGGAAATGCCTGATGCCCCTTCCTCTGCTCCAGAGACGGGGGTGGGCTACCTGCCTTCTCTGACATGTCTGAGTTCATCAACATCTCATTAAACTCAGGAATCTGGTTTTACTTGTATTTAGTTCTTAAATATGCTGCTTCAGCTCCCTAACCAAAAACCCATGTAGCCTGACAACTTTTTCCCATTTATATTGTTTGGTCTAATCAAATGTCTCAAATGTTGCAACTGAATTTATGTATATTATATATATGTTCTTGCATGCGTGTGTATGTATCTCTCTCAAGGAATTAGAGTTTTAAGCCTGAAAAACAAAACTACTGAACTTAACACCACACACATGCACACCACCTAAAGGGGGATTTCAACTGCTCCTTAACTTGATTTTGCTTCTGCCAGTCACCCCTCTCATGCCTTGGGCAGGACGCCCTGCCCATTTTCCTTCCCCTCTGCTAATTCGGCTTTTTATCTTGTAACTTCTGTCTCTTGGATGTCTCCAAAGTGCAACTGCACAAGCCTGTCTGTGCTGCTTTCATGGTTACATCGCTCATGACATGAGATGCTCGTATATCATGTTGGGTTGTGCCATTGCACTATTGCAAAATACTTGCATGCTGGTGGTTCTGCTATTTAAAGGTGCTTATATTTGGGTTCCAGGCAAGCTAATACTAACTATATCCAGATTAATACACTTAGAGCTTTCACAGTGCTTTTCTGCTTTGGCTACTCCAGCCACAAACCTTGCTCTGTATTAATATTATTATTTGTAATTCCCGTAAAGAAAGAGAATAATCTCAGATGGCTAAAAGTTACAGAGAAATCTAAAATCAGGGTGAATCTTTGTACTTAAAGAATCAGATGTGGTGGATCTGCATACCCCTTTTTAACCTCAGAGCACATCATCCTTTGGTCAACACGGGAACACTTCAGTCTTTCCTTTCAAGGTATTTATCCTATCAAAGGTCTTTTCGTAAGGTCAGTCTGGGCCGTCATCCTGATGCTGTGGCTCTGCAGGTATCCAACCCGTGGGAAATTTCAGGATCTTCCTATGTTGCGCCATAGTGCTGACTAAAATACGAGCCTGTAATACTGCATTGCCTGATTCAAACATGCAAACTGCAGATGCTAAATCAAATGCAGCCAAGTGGAGAATCTGCCTATGTTAGAGACACCAAGGGAAGAGGTCTCAGTTTTCTTGGTAATATTTAAACATTCTGTTTATAGATGACCTTGAATTACTTTTGAGCATGAATTACTATCTTGTTATCAAAAATACTTTATTATTTCATTGTTTTCCATATTGTTTTGGAAAGGTGCCCAGGGGAGACCTTTGTTCCAATAAGGATATAAAATTGATTTTCATTCAATCTCCTAGAAGAAAGGCAAAGTCCCACTGTAAAAATTGAAATAGGAACGGCTGGGGCGGGGAATAAATTCTTGTATGAGGATGCATTTTCTTACTGTTTCTGAAATGCAGAATGCCCAATTTTTCTAAGGAAGGCTTAAATTCCATTTGTGGTTTCAAAGGGGAAATATTGCCCTCCAACTGCTTGCTTTGTGCAAGCTGGCTGTCACTGTAGTAAAGGAGGTTGACCTGTTACCTCTTTCCACTTCCTAAAATGACCAGGCAGTGAAGGTGTAAAATAATTTCTTCTCTTGAATATCTTTTTTCTGTGCAATGTTTATTCTCTGGCTGAAGCATCCTGGACTTCATCTAACGTAAACATACTATACAGACAGAGCAATCCTTTCTATTTGTATCGTATGTGGTAAACTTCTGAAATTTCAGATTCACTTAAGGATTTAGTGTTACTTCAGCATCTTCCAGATTATTCCAAGTAACCCAAAACTCATCATTGCAAAATAGGGCTATTCTACTGGGGAAAAAACCCAAAAAACTAATAGCTAAATGAACACAGTTCTCCTGAATGTAACTGGATGTTACACTCTTACTGGTCATTTTTATTAAGTTATACGCATACAGAAGTTGTAAGTGGTACAATAAAATCTGTAAGCTAGAGGACAGATTTCACATTCACTTCTTTGGCAGTCATTGATTCGTCAACTAAAAAAATTCTGACTTGGCTGACTAGTACAAAAACCCAACACACTGGTACAGATAATTTTAGTATACTTTTATAATTTATACATCTTACAGAAGAGAGATTGAGAATTACATTGCTTGCTAGTATTTCAAAGTATTGTTTGAAATGGGTTTCTTTTTCTAACTGTCTATTTCTCAATATCCAAGATTTAGTATCTTACATCAGTTATTGGTTCTGGTATGGAAAGTGACTGAAAATGACGTTTTGATCCTCTGCTTATCTTCTTTGAAGGCGCAGCTGCACAGTTTGGAGGAAATTTGTTTTGTACAAAGACTTGCACGACAGCACCAGCATACTGTCACCTGGGAATAGTAAGCTATGTACATCGAGATAGTCCTCATCTCCTTCACGCACTGAGAGTGGTATCTTGATTTTTAGCTGTGTGGGGCATCTGTCAGTAGACAATGTCTCTTTGTGCTGCAATTTGCATAAATTTGTAGGGAAATCATAGAAAATAAATACGGATGAATGTGATAATAGGTGAGTCACTCTTCACACGTGTATTTCAGCAGTGTCTCTGTTGCCGCTCAGTCTTCTATTTTCAGTTTAAATTCCACTTTTCCTTCATACGGATCATGAACGTTATCAAAAGTAATTCCAGCTCCAATGATTTTGCACACAATTTTAAGTTCTACGTTCCTCGTAATGTTGAGAAATTTCACAGCTACCAAAGGATTGCTGTAGCTCGGCTAGGAGGAAAGAAGAAAAGTACTTTAATTGTACACTACCCATTTAAAAATAAAGTCTTAACACCAGCCTTCTCTCCAGTTCTCGTACAATTGCAGAGATGCCCCGTACGTTTCATCTGGTACAACGATAAAGAAGAAAAATGATATTGAAATACGTGAGCAGCCACCCACCTGTGACTTTTTTCCGTAGTAGGGGAAGTAGTGCAGGTTGAAGGTGCCGTTCACGGGGTAGTAGTCCACCTCCAGCTGGTGAGTCTCGTCACCCTGTTTGTAAAGCAAGAGCGCAGCTCTGTTGGCTGGGCCATCCTGAGCCAGCCCCGGGCAAGTGTTTTACTGCTGCTAAAAGCTGTGCAGTCGGTATTAAAACTCAAATTCAGCAATCTGGTTAGCGCCGGTCTTATTTTTATTTTTTAAATAAAAGTGGAAATCTCCCGCTGTTACTATTGCCAAGAAAAACGGGCAAGCGTTCGTTTCTAGCAGTTGTGAGTTCAGTGAATGGGGACCTGCTGAAACGTGCCGAGCGCCTGAAGGAGCTGCTCTGATGCGTGAACTTGACTAGTGGGAGCTGAAAATAAACAGCAAATGTGCTTTGCAGCACTGAAAAATAATTTTTTTCAGGTGATTTAAAAGCAAGTAAACATTATTTTTGTTGTTCTTAGGAGATCTGCTGGTGCAAGAAATTGCACAGAACCGAGAATATTCCCAGTATTTGGCCAGAACAATCTGATTTCCCGAGCTGCAGGGTAATCTGTCTGGTTGTAACTGCACTTCACGTGCTAGAGGAGCTGCAGCGCTTGAAGTTTTTGAGACTCGGACCTCATACACTTACTACATATGTGCAGTCCACTCTTGGCGCGGTGCCGTTGCCAGGGAAAAATTTGATAATCTGAAATAGAAAACACATTTTTGGTCATCTTGGGAACCGCTTTGTAAAACCAAGCAAATGATGAACGGAGCTTCAGATGCTGCTTAATGTGCTTCTGTGTAAGGCAAACGGATCGCCTCATCTCACGTACCTGGGTGAAAAGAAGATGTTGTGGCTGGGTAGTTAAGAAACAGGACTCCGTGCTGCCCGGCACGGGCACAGCAGGCAGGCGCTTTCCTGCCTGCACCTCCTGGCAAGCCCGGCTCATTTGCCTGCCTGTACTGCCTGCTCTCAGCCAGGAGTCTCCCAAAGCAGCTAGTGGCGTGAAAATAAAGGAAAACCCGAATCCCTGTGCTTTTCGTCAAATGCCTTGGTACAAAACCTTCGGCAGAAACTCTCAGACCCGTCTGATCCTACAAAAATAGTGAGGTCGCTTTCTGTAGCAGCAAAGGTGGAAGGAGGTAAAGCCCCCCCAGGCACTACTTTCCCCTGCGGGACTGGTGGGCAGCCTTGCTGATGGAGACAAAGACTTTGTGGGGAAAAAACCTGTGTTTCACCTGCCAAATTGGGGCACAACCCTCCTCTCACAGCTGGACCTTGCGCGAATTCTTAAAAACGTTCATTGCCCGAGTCTAGGGTGCAAGCCCAACCAAAAATGAAGTGATTTTGTCTGTCAGGAACCGGTGGAGAATGTGAGCTCTTCACTTTGTACTAAAGTTGAACTAGAAGGCTTGGAATCTTACCTGAAAACAAAAATAAAATGCCTATGCCTTTGTCTATGTCCTGAAAAAATGAAAGGAAGCGTGGAAGATGTCCTTTTTCCTCTCAAAACAAACAAACAAACAAACCCAAAAAACCCCAAGTTGTATCCATCAGGTTTGAATTTTGTTTTTATAGGTTCTGCTAAAGATTTTCTTTGCAGCCTGGAGAAATAAGGTGTGCGAGTACCACCTCTCCGAAATCACTTCAGTTACTGTCACATCTTAACGCCTTGGCTGAAGGCACAGGACCGCAGTATTGCAGAAGAGAAACTGGTCTACGTACGAGTTCGTCAGACGAGAGCGCTACGGAGACGCTGACAAAACTAAACAAACCCCAGAGCTTTAGAGAGGTGGTTTAGAGATCGCTTTACCCTACGTTACGTCCTTCGGGGTGGTGAGCAGGTCGCACTATTTCTCTGGTGACTCTGGAGGTCTCTCAGGAAAAGCACGTGAATTTGTCTTCCCAGTAGGAAGCAGAGATTAGATAGAGCCCGTGGCAGCAGACGATACAGCAGCTGCCCAGCAGAGACTCGAGCGACTGGGGCTTTTTCGGTGAATTCTTTCCTGCTCAGCTCCCTCAGCTTGTACTTACCCTGTTCATTTTTATAATAAAACAAGGTTTTCCTTCTGGAAATCCAAAGGTAGGGTCTGTGATGCCGGAGCAGTTTTGAAGCATATCTGAGGTAAATTTGCAGGATAGTTTTGTTTTATTTGGGCCATCAAAGGTGTCCTGGATGAAGTATGTGTCACTGGTGCAGTTGATGTTCAGGCGCTGAGCAGCTGGTGTATATGCTAGATGTGTGAAGGAAGAAAGAAAAATTCCCCACTGAAGTTTTTCAGATATAAATTACCCATCCTGGTATCAGGCTGGAGGTTACACCATGGGAAACTGTACTGCAAGCGATGTGGGGATTAGATGGAATGAGGAAAGTTTAAATTGTTTGGGTGGGG
>VXBL01004068.1:36519-49140 GCA_013400195.1 Aramus guarauna | reverse complement strand
TTTTTTTGTTTGGTTGGGGTTTTTTTTTTGTTTTTTTGTTTTTTTGTTTTTTTAGTTTGGGGTTGGTTTTTTTTTTGAGAATACCCAGGCAAAGCAAAAAATGAGATCAAATTGAGTTAAGGCTGGCAACTTGGGTTGATGCCTCCATAGAAAGTCCATTTCAAATATAATTTTTCTCAACATGTGTATGAGAAACACAGAACTATGATATTAGGTCTTGCAAGGAATATAAATGTATTCAGATATGAACAGGCAAATGGAGCACCTAACCTACTTGGACTATACTCTCTGGTGACACTGTGCAACAGCTTCACAAGACTTATTACGACACTTTGAAATTTATGGTCATGGACAGTATCAGATTAATTTAGATGAGACTAGTTTTGAAGACTTTTTTTACCCTCTTCCTTCAAACTTTTATTAACCTATTTTCTTAAGGCTATTCAGTATTAAAAAGAAAAACAAACAACCAATTAAAAGCTCTGAAGCAGGGTTCTGCTTTAACAGACATATTTACATATGCTGGATTTATAGATTCATGAGGTGCTTATCCCTTTCAGAAGATGCATTTTCCACTCAAAATCTCTGATTTCAGAAGGACAAATAGAAATCAAAACACTGACTTAAGGTCCTTGGACCCAGTAAGGGAGAAGCAACAGCACGTTCCTTCAATATTATGCAGGAAACCTCATTTTTACCTGTCAGAAAAGTCCGAAGAGTTGTCACTAAACCTGCCCAGGTTTTGTTGTCGGATACGTTGTAATAAATTTGTAGTCCTCTGTCCCCGTAAACGTCAGGTCGTAACGTTACACCTTTGTGGGGGAAGAAAAGGGAAAGCAAAGCAGAGGAGAGGTGCCAGGCACAGATTTTTTAATTTAAATTGACAATAGCGATTACGCTGCATCACGACTCACTATGGAAGTGTAGGAGATCCCCAGGCTTTGCTGGGGAGGATTTAACCACCTACGGAAACCGTCCCAGCTCTGAGCTGTTCAACCAAAAACCCTACAGCCTCTGCTACTGCTAAACTTTTCATGTATATTCGTGCTGTTACCGGAGCAGCTTGCAAAATCATTCCAGCAATTGCACTGGATTTCCCCAGGACTTGTTAAAAATAACAGTTATAATAGTCACGTCAGGTTAAAGAAACAGATCGTACAAACAGCTTTTGACAAAGCCACACTTAATATTTTACAGGAATAATTTTGCCAGCAAACATCAAGCTTACTGAATATTGGGAAACGAAACTTCAAAATTCAGCAACAGGCAGACAGAACAATTTTTAGGACTACAGCTTTGAAAAAGTCCCTTTTTTCTTTCCCACTGCTTGTAAAAACAAGCCATTGGAGGGGTGAAGTTTTAGCGGTATGCACTGATCATCTCTCGCCGATGCTGTCTCGTACCTCCCATCTCACTGCGTGTCCCACAAATCCTTATTTCTAATCCCATGCGTCTTTGTCTTATTTTTACTTGCTTGGCCGCTGGCACAACATATACCGCGGGAGAGGGATTCCTGCTCTCCCAGGGACTTTCCATGCTGCCGGCCGGCATGGAAATTCCCACCGCAGGCTGCTCGCCCCAGCGCCTCTCCGTCTCGCCGGGCACCCCAAAACCCTCTGGGGTGCTGGGGAGGGCTGAAGCCGAACCTGGGGTTTCCCCAGGGGCTGACCCCTGCCCGTGGAGAGAGGAGGTGTATCTTCATATATAAAAATATCCACATCTATAAAAACGAGAGGCTGCGCTGATGCCTCTCAGCCCAGCCCAGCCCCACACAGCCGCTGCGGGGGCCTGGGGGGGGGTAAATCCCCCCGGGGCAGCAGCAGGAGGGACCCTGGCAGTACCTGGGGATTTCAGCTGGTCCTGGTAATCCGGCTCGTACGGATTCACCGTCCTCATTAAAGAATAAATGGAGAGCGCAAACAGCCCCGACATCACCACGTAGAAAGCCAGGTAGTACAGGCTGATCCACACTGTGGAAAAAAAAAAAATGAGGGCAAAATCCCATTTTTTGAGCAAGGCAGTGCACTGATCCCTCCGCGGCCGGGACCGTCCCAGCAGCAGCTGCCGTCTCCTCTCTGCCCTTGGCCCCAGGGAGGTTTTTCCCTGCAAAGGGACTGGTGTTTGGGATCTTTTTTTTTCTACACTCAAAAGAATATTCCTCTAGAAAAATTTGGCTGTAAATTTGTTCAGTTTTACAAGGATTTTTGAAGTAGTTGGTGCTGAGCTCAAATTATTTAAAGCTTAAAAGATTGTGTGGCTTCTTGAAGTCACTTCACATATTAAGACAATTTATCTGGTCATTACACATGGACTAAGCAGCACAGCCAAGGTATTTCTTCGGCAAAACCAAGTTGCTCCTTGTGTTATTTGGATGACAGATGCCAGCATTTCAGGCGTGTTGATTTTAGACCTGTTATCACCTCACTGCCTTTTACATCTGAAATCACCTTCAGCAAAATGTGTCATCTCACAATTTTATTCTGGTGTGAGATGTGGAATGAGGCCGTGTTGCTGTCTGCGTGCGCAGAACGCGTCTTACAGGCGGCTGGTGCCCTACAAGCGGCCAGTGAGAATTTTGGGGATGCCATCAGAAACCGCTCCCTCTAATCATCGGCACCTCATAGCACCTTCTCCTCTCCAAAGTGGAAAGGTTCACATTTCGGTTTGATTTTCTGTAAAATCATGGTTTTAAGAATGGCTAATAAGCTACACCCACAGGCTTCAGGCAGAAAAAAAAAATCATCCGGAAACTCGCAGCTACTGGGAAGAGCAGGGACCTCCCTTGCAACGGCCAGGGCTGCCCTCCCCAGAACGTGGACCAGAACACACATCGTCATCGTAGACACAAGTTTGCATTAGCACGCGGTGATAAAAAAAAGAAGATCTACTGAGCAGACAAAAATTGAGAAAGGCATTTTGGGAGAGCAAAATGCGTTGCCACAGAGAATTGGACAAAACCCACTGACTAAACAAAATTATCCGTGTAGCAGAACCCCCTATAGCCAGCAGCGTCAGAATCACACTGTAACCACCCCCCTTAGTGATTCAGAAGTTAATTGTTAATGCGTTACGTTTTGGCCTTTTGATATATTTGGTCCAAAATCAGTTTAAAGTCTTCTTACATTTGCAGGAACTACTTGGATCAAAGTTTGGATCTAATATTGACTCAGCTTACAGGGCTGCCCTAAAAAGGGGTCCAGAAGCACATATGGGAACTGATGTCTTCAGCAATTGCAGCACATCTGCCACCACATTACATCCCATTCGTTAGGATGCTCCCCCCCCACCCCCCCAAGATTTTTAAGCATATCAGAAGGAAGAGAAGACTCTTGCATATGAAAACCTACCCCAGTTAATTAAGGTCCTTCCCATAAAGAGCTTTGTTTCTGGATTCCAGACAAAACGACGGAAATTCTCCATCCGCTCACTGCAGGTCTTTTTTTCATTTAAAGTTGCCATTTTCTCACAAAATTTCCCCCAAAACACGTCCTCCTCAGAAACTAAGAAATTCAACCGGTGCCCAAACAGTCGCCCAAGAAAATCACTTTGGTTTTTATACCTTATTCTCCGCTGAAGGTCAGCGAGATTACTTCCTGTACCAATGAAAGCCCCTGCCCACCATTATCAACCCGCAGCAGATACAATTCTTTATAAAGGGTGTTGATAGTGCTCGGTGTTGAGGCTGGCAAAGAAAAGTTAGTTGCTATCAAACGCCCTTCTCCTTTCTCTTGGCCACCTCAGCAGGTCGGCAGAGTTACACATTTTGCCGAGTGCCCGTAGGGCTTGCGATAGACTCGGTGCGATAGCTGTTATCAGAGCAGATAAAGCGAAGGAGAACTTGGTTCTCTCTAGGTTTTCTTTTCTTTCTTTTTTTTTTCTTTCTTTTTTTTTTTTTTTTTTTTTTTGGTTCAAGTAACCTAGTGTATATAATTCTCCCACTACAACCTGTAGGCATCCGTTGGGATACAGGGGGTCGCAGCGGGAGTGAGTGGGGGAAAAGCACCGTTTCCCGGAGTGTTTGCCATGTCGCGCAGCCGGGGAAATGAAGATCAACATTTTCCTGCTTTCTGCGGGGAATGTTTTTAGGTGATGTCTGGTGATGCTAATTAAGCTTCAGAGGGTATCCCCCACCTTGTTTGCTGCCTGTGTCTGCCTCCCTCATAGCACACCACCGGAAAAGCCAGTAAGAAAGACAGTGGAGAGCAAAAAAAAAGAAAAAATATTGTATAATAAAAGTTTTGCCATATAGGTACACGATGAGCCAGAGCGGAGAACATTTAGCATTTAACTACCTTTTCCATCTGCTCTGAACCAAACGCTGTGGCGTGTTCGGAGGCAGACGCCCAGCACAGAGCAGCAGGACTGAAAAGTCCCCGGCAGCTCCCGCGGAGGGAAAAGCAAAGGGCGCGGGGCTGCAAGGGGAGCTGGCGCCAGGGAAAGCCCTTCCAGGAGCGCTGGTTCCTCGCTGCTTGTCCAAGCCGTTCGCTAATGCCCTTGCTCGCTTCCTGAACCCCGGTAATGTCACCCCCCAAAATTGCCCGGTGAATTCAGTAGGGCCAGGGTTTCACCCCATGCAATGTTATTTCACTGTTAAACTCTGCTTCACTACTGGGGTGCCCTGCCTTTCACCCACTTCGCAGGACGCGTGGTGGGGGGCAAGGTCTTTACGATGGGCACGTGTGAGAAGGTTGAGGAGAGACTTTGGATTGTCTGGATGTTGAGACGGCTGTAAGTGAGCCTGTCGGCTGGAGTAATACGGCAGGGTATTCTGTCAGCTAAATTATGCTGAGTTTCTGAACATAGAGAGAGATTTATTCTGCTTTTCTACCTGAGATCAGACAGCACGATAGTTTAGCGTAATAGCCACCAATCTGGGGTGATTTAACTAGTTTACAGATGATGAAATAGGAGTCAGGCCAAGTAAAAGAAAAATAAGATTTCCAGACATTTGACCAATTTGGATGCCCCGTAGAAAGGAGAGGAGGGTGAACAAAAAGATACTTTCAGTCATTACACCAGGAGCTGACTGATACTCAGGACAAACGTGCGTTTGTTTTTAAAATTAAAATAAGACAAGGAGATGGGGCAGTGGCCTGAAAACGATGGAAACGAAACAGCTGCCCAGAGGTTAAAAGGCTTGTGGATGCTCTCACGTGGCCGTTTCAGAAGTGAGAACAGAGGTGTGAAGGAGTTAGAGGGAAAGCAGGGAGGGAAGCAGCAGGTCTCCGGTGGGATTTAACCCTTTCTGTACTGTGCAGGAGCCCTCGCGCTCGATCTGATGGGGGGGAGCAACCGGACTCGGTTGGGATGTGGAGGTAGAAGCTTTATGGAGAAAGAGCACGTCCTGCGCTGCTTGCAGAAAGGTGGTGATTCAACAGTACACGGACTTCAGCAGGCAACTAAATCTAAACAACAAATTAATTACTAATAATGACACGAAATCCCTAATTCTATTGAAAAGGAAAATGTTGTTACTTCTGTTTTCACAGGAGGAAGCTGCTGTAGGAATCAGCTGGGTGTAAGTGTCTGCACAGCTCAGGAGGCGACGAGGAGCCTCTGAAACTTGGGAGTTTGTACCTAACGAAGCCGAGTCCAAAGGACTTCACGTGCTCTTCTCTCACAGTACGTCCCGTTTGTTCCCCTCTGGTTTTGGCTGGGGAACCTAAAACTGCCAAGTGCAGCAGCACTCGCCCAGCTGCGGCCGCGTAGAGTGAAGGAGCCCAAAAAACCCAGGAGGGCGAGAGAGGCACCGGGCAGCTCGGCGGGACCGTGCGGGCAATGGCAGGGGGTCGTCGTCGGCTGCTTTCATCCCAGCGGTGACATTTTCAGGAGTTGGATGTTAGAGGGTAGGGAGGAAAATGCTGGTTGAAGGAAAGGAAAGCCAGATTTCAACGGGCGGAGGAGGGCCTGGCTGCTTTCACTGCTGCCTGCAGTTGCGCGTGATCTGCTAGCCTGGGTTCAACAGTGCCGGCTGTATTAGGCAAGAGTAAGGAAGCTAAATGATTTAAAAGTGGGTGATTTAAATTAAATTTCTTTATTTCTAAACTGGGATTAGTAAAGTTCAGTGAAAACTGAATGTGAAAAAGCACCAAGTTAACAGCAGCATCTACAATAAAAAGGTAAGAATAAAGCAGAACAGTATTACAGCTGAAAATCTGTTCTGACTAGAAACTCCAAAAATACAAATTAGATAAATGCATTGACCACATCAATATAAAAGCGTAAATAGAATTAGTATAATTTTATTATATCCTTATTGTATAAGTTATGTACATAATTTCAACTGATGCAGAGATTAAATACATAAATATATTAAAACCAATCAATTACAGAAATGCATTTACATAAAAAACAGAAGTAAGAAAAACAAAGTCATGTAACAGTGGATGCTTACATTAAGATGGTTTCTCTCTTAGATTTCCCCTCCAGTACTGGAAATCATTAACGAAAATGTCAGACGTTTGTCAGTGCAAAATGAAAGATGCCAATATTTGGAGAGTTATGAGCTGAGAAACTTGCATTTTATTGAAGAAATCACCAGGAGCTGTGAGCCGGCGTTGAGCTTGAAGACAAGACTTGCTTGTGCTTGTGGCATTCACTCAGTGCTTGTGAACAAGCGCTTTCTATTTAACACTAGATGGATAACCGCAGAAACAATTTTCATTAAAAACTGCATTCCACTTGCGTGATTTCTAAATATAATTAAAGAACTGGGATTGGCTAGAAAATAAATAACTCCTCATTCAGTACGCAACTCCTCTTAGCAGCTATTCGCAAGCAGATGAAAGACGAGACAGTGGCTGGGAGTCGCTAAGGACGCACTGTGCCCACCAGCCTGGGCTTTTCTCTCGTGAGATGAGTGGGCTGGTTGGCGAAGGCAGAGAGGCCGTGCGGTCTCCATCCGCGGAGGCACTAAAAACCCAGCGGGGTGCAACCCTGTGCAACCTGCTCGACCTTGGGGCTGGCCCTGCCTGGGGAGGGGGTTGGGCTAGGTGACCAACAAAGGTCCCTTCCCACGCAGACCATCCTGTGCATCTACAATCCCAATCTATTTTTAACGAGCAGGATGCAAACCAGAAAAGGACACCTAACACTGAAAACCTGTAATAGTGTTGTTATATGGCAACGCTTTGCATTTCTGTATTTATCACTTCTATGTTTGTCGCTGGAATTAATGAAAACGAGTGTCCCCTGCGCTGTCTTCGGTGTCTACAGCCCTGGTGGGAAAGGACGGAGAACCCCTGTGACACCCCTGAGCAGCTCTGCTCCTCTCCCCAAAAGTTCTCCGATAGCACAAACTCAACGCAGCTGTCAAACCCTTGGCGGCTGCTCTGCACCAAGCCCACCGAACCTCAGCCATCACGCAGGCACCACCACCAAAACCCGCACGGTCACTGTTCTCCTTTCCTCCCCGTGCAGAGCTGCGGGCACACCATGGAGAAGGATTGGTTTTACACCCGTGTTTTGTGGCCCCTGAGTTCTCTGAGCGAACGTCTTCCAACCACTTGGGGAGAGGGAACTCAGAAAATTCAGAGTGGGACAGCATATGTTATTTGAGTCCTATAAGTGCCATACTTGGCAATCAGTAAGTGTTGACTTTGCCGTTACTTTTTTTTTCTTCTCCAGTTCTAATTGAGAATACAAAAAGTAAATAGTTTATTCCAGGCTGCTTCATCCAAATGAGAAGATTTTTTTTTTTTTTTTTTTTTTTTTTTTTTTTTTCCCAGTTTGATGTCTAATCAGGACAAATCACTTGCTTTTGGTTCAGGATAGATTAATTGGCACCTGCTTGTCCTGTGAGACCCCCCAGAGTAGTAACTCCCCCCATTTCCGAGTCCCCCCGCTCAGGCCCTGGGAGCAGGGCTGTGCTGGGGCTCCCGCGACACAGCAGTGGGGCTGCGCAGGGGGACGGACGGGGGTTTGGGGGACGGACGGGGGTTTCCCCGGCAGACACTGCAATGCCCAGCCAGGGATCCCGTCCCCTTACTCTGGCCAGGGCACAAGTTGTGCTCAAGCTCAAACCCCCAGGTGATGTGACAGCAGAGGCTAACCCAGCCTGACGCTGAACTGACCCGAAATGAAACGTTTTAAAACTTCAGGAGTTTTTTTTATCCTTGGGATATTTTGACATTCCAAGCTCTCCTCCTGTCAGGTCTGGTTAAAGGCCGCAAACCGCCCTCTCGGTCTCCCCATTGCTGCTGCCACAGGAGCCACGCTTCCCCTTCTGCCCTCCTTCTCCATCCTCTCCATCTTCTCGCCCGGCTCACAGCTCCTCCTGCCTCAGCGGGTGGGTTTGGTACTTCTGGGAGGTGAGCCCATCGGGGCGACCGTGCACGTGTCCTCTTGCCTTCTGTAGGTGCAGGCACGGAACAGTCATTTGCAGTGACGGCTCTTCTTCCGTACCCACAGTGATTCACTGCATCAGGAGACTCTGATGCAGACTTTGCCTGAATTTAAATGTGTTTTGAAGCATTCTTCTGCAAAGTAGCACTGCTTTTGTAAAGCTTCTCTTACTGCTTGAGCTGTGAGCGAGGGCAAGAGTCAAAACTGTTTTCAGGCAGGGGGTGACCTGGTAGAAGGAAATCATACCTTCTCCCTGTGGCAGCTTGGCTTTGAAATTGAAAAGTATACATTTTGCAGGTTTAGGTTTATTTCCTCATCTCAGGGCAGCATGTTTAAACTCTAAACAGCGCAACGGCAGTCTTTTCACTGCACATTATTGGTGGGCAGTCTGAGAAAATCATTTAGCTCAGAGAAAATTATTTAGCTCTGGGAAAATTCTGCTACATTTTGTCTTTTAGACAAGAAAAATATCCTGAAAGAAATCACTTGGTTAGAGAACCTGACAACTGGTATTATAGATTGTTTTAGGGCTCTGAACCTCAGAGCCCAGAGCAGCTGTGTATGCCCCTCCCTGGCAGTGTTCAAGGCCAGGCTGGATGGGGCTTTGGGCAACCTTGTCTAGTGGAGGGTGTCCCTGCCCATGGCAGGGGGGTTGGAACTAGATGGGCTTTGAGGTCCCTTCCAACCCAAACCATTCTGTGATTCTATGATTCTGTGAAATAACCTGCCTTAAAAACCCCCAACAAACAACAGTGTATGTAATTCACATGATAAAGGAGGTGGGCACGACCCGTGTGCATCTGTGACAAATACAGGATCCTCATGGAAAGTTTGTGCGTGTGAGTGAAAATGAGCACGGCCTGTCTGAAGAGGTTTATCAAGGTAGGACGGAGCGATGGCTACTCTATGGGCTCTGCTGAAGGGCTCCTGGCCACTGCAGTCATTTGTCAGGACACTTGTTACCGACTGGTGGACAACTCTTCATGGCCCCACAGGAGGGTTGCTGGTCTAAGCACCTTCTTGCTGTATAGTCCATCAGGATTCAGCAGTGCTCGCTTTCCTCATCTGACCATGCAGGACTGCCCGTCGGCCTCCAGCGCTCTGCCCTGATGCCCCGGCCTTGTGGCCATTGCAGCCAGCCCTGGTCCCTTTGCTGTGCCAGCCCCTCAGCCCGGAGTCTTTTGTCGTTTAATGTACCCAGAGCTGCTCAAACGGGGACTGCTGTTTGCTTTCCTCGGCTGGTGTTTAATGCCTGCATCGCTGACCTTGAGCTGGCCACTGAAGGGAAGGACGGCCGAGGGGGAAGGTCGTGCAGGAGTGTGTGGGTGGCAGAAGGCCGGAGGGGAGACTGTGGCCCGGCTCCCCCCACGAAGTGGGCAGCACCAGTTTAGAGGGGAGCCCAGGATATGCTCTCCACCCAGCCCGGGGTGGTGGTGGGCAGGGCTAGGCAGACTCTATGCGTTTTCCCTCTCTTGCTGACCCAGGCAAGAGCAGAGCAAAGCCTGGCCTCAGGGAGGCCCAGACTCTCCAAAAAAGTAGTGGAAAATGTGTTTGGGAGAGCCATACTGCTGTAGCTGAATGTGTGTATACAAAGAGGGAGGTAAAGCCCCTTCTTCTCCCAGCGGTTTGCACAACTAGCAAGCTTGAGTAATAAGCTGGAAGGCCTCTTCTAGAGCACCACATTTTAAAGGCTGGGTCCAGGCTGAGGTATTACCCCTTGGCGATGTTGCCCAGAGGAGACACGGATGCCGGCGGAGGTGAGGCTTGCTCTACCCAGAGCTCCCTACAAGCCATACTTTCTTGAGCAGGTTTGCCCAGCACCGAATGGGAGCTTGCTGTCAATGTTAATAAAACATTAACTTCATTCACTCATGATAACGGCACTGATTCCCCCCTCCCTGGAATACCAGGAGGGACGGGTTGCTGCCTGCCGCCTTGCTGGAGCACGGCCAGCGCCATGCCAGGGGTCAGCCTGCAACGCTTCCAGAGGCTCCACAGCAGAAATCATTGCCAGCGCCTCAGACAGTGGAACATGGTGAAAGGATGCTTTCCACATCCAGGATTCTACTTTGTTTATGAATTTTTTATTTTTTTTTATTTTTTTTTTTAGATTTTGTTTTGAGTTTGTTTTGTAGCTGGATTGTGTGTTTCAGTAGCAATCTCACCAATTTGCTCCTCTCCTGCGTTTCACAGGCTGACAAGAGAAAAACGTGTTGGCAGTTTTCAGACCAGGGGAACACGGTTATTCTGCGCTTGAGAATAAAGGCATCAGATCTGCAGCCTGAGCAGTTCAGGGGAAGAAAACAGTGAAAACATCTTGGAGTTGAACTGAGCTGATGTTACCACTGTTTCCAGCCTCAGGGCAAGTGATAAGAGCAAGGGGGGGTTGACAAAAATGCAGTGCTGGGCTTACGACAGCACAGCATGACCGGGGCTGTGGAAAAGGCAAAGCAGCCTCTCTCCAGGGCTGACCTACTGCTCACCCCGGTTTTCCAGAAGGAGCTTGGCTGATCTCCACTTTTCTGTCCTGCTCCTGTTTGTCCAAGGGCTGCTGACCCCACCATGAGCCCAGCCAGCTCCCTCCACACCCCCTCCTCCTCCTGAGACTCTAAGGGAAATTATTGCTATGAAAACCTGCTAAACTGAATGCAAAAATAAACCTAGCAAAACTCCGTGATGTTCCTTTCGGACATGGTTGAATGCCAATGCCTGCTGTTGTGGGGGCAACATGCTGTTGCTTGCAGTGTCTTTCAAATGATGGAGAGTAATGTGGTCCTTGGGAACGTTAAATATCCCATGAAACATCTCCAGCAGTTCTGCCTTCATCAACTTTCACCAAAGGGATCTCTTCATCTGCACAGACTACCACAGGCCATGGAGATTCATGCAGTGTTGCAAGGAAATAAGCCACGTGCCCAGCCAAACACCCCTCTGCAAAGCTGCACCCTGGCTCTTGTTACACTCAAAATCTTGTTCATGGACAAAAGTGATGCTCATCAAGTAAAGCCAAGAATTTATTGTTAGTGTAATTGAAGTCTAATCATTATTACTCCAAATATAACTGTTACAGGAAAGAATAATGATGCAGCTAAACCAGTACATGCACGATTTAGCCTCTACTCCTTTCCCTGATGTTATGTTCCCCCTTCCCCAGCTCCCTAGGGTCCTGATGTCAGTGGTGTCCTGCTGGTGGGGGCTGTGGTGAGTCCCATCTGCAGTCCTGTGCCGGCAACAAAGTGATGTCTCTGCTGATGGCTTCTTGGGCCTCACTCGAGGAGGCACATGGGGTCATTTTTATATTTGCAAACACTCTTTTGCACCTTGTTCTTTCCTCACTGCTCTGCACCTTCTTGTTGCATCCAAATTTGCTATGCACGGTGTGTACTGTCTATCTTGTTACCAGTTATTACGCCTGTTGGGGCTGGTTTCTCTGCTCTTGTCCCAGGTTCTGAAGCTCCTTCTGCCCAGCTCCAGCCCACATGTCCTCACTTGCCCCTCCTTGGGCTGTTGACAGCTGGCAGGACCGTATGTAGGAAACTATGGCTCTATCACATAAGGATAAAAAAAAATAAAACAAACATGCCAAGGACACCTGCTCTACTAGAAAAGCTGCTGCTACAACTAAACCCAGTAAAACAGAGAAGCCCAGACTCAGCACACCCTGTACCGGGTCACCCCTTCACCCCTGGGCAGACCAGGCACCCCTTGGGGACTGCGGCGTGTGGCTGGGGTGGGGGGGGTGTTGTGGGTGGTGGAGGCAGCCGGAGGCATCCTTAGTTGGAGGGAAATGTCATCATGTTGAAGTTACGGTGAGTTCAGCCCTGAAAACTGTCCATGTGCATTGGGCCGGGTTTCTCCCCATCTCTGGCCTCGCCGTGGCTGTAGCGGCACCGCCGCTTTGCAAGGTATTGCTTCCCCTCACCTTCCTCTCCTTCCTCTACGCCTCCCTGCTTCAAAGACTGTTGAGAGATTGCCTACCCATGCTATTAATCATTTAATAACTCTTCAATCTCACTTCCTAAGCCAGTTCTCCTACACTGCGTTACTGCCTTTTTCCTTTGAACTTCTCCCAGTTTGTTAGTGTCTTGGGGATAATAAGGTGCCCAAAATTGAATGCTGTTCAAGATGTGGCCTCATCAACCACAAACCCACTAAAATCAATGGCAACATGCCCATTGGCTTAAATTTACTTTGGGATCTGGCCCAAAGAGGAGAATAATGCTTTTCGACTTGGTAACATGATGTCTCAGCACGAACCACTCAAAATGCCTTAGGGAT
>VXBL01004068.1:15643-36478 GCA_013400195.1 Aramus guarauna | reverse complement strand
TTTTTTTTTTTTTTTTACATAGCCCTATCAAATTGCAAATTTGTGTGTACTTACTATTCAGCAAATTCCCCAAACATTCCTGAGTGCTGCTTCTTCTCACAGTCCTTCCTCCCATTGAATTTTAGCCATTCGCATATTTGCCCTCTGGCTTTGTATCTTGTACTTTGCCACACTGAAATCCATCTTGCTTTCTGCCCAAGTTTCTAACCCTGCCAGACCTCCCTGTGCTCTTGCTCCATTTCTGTTGTTGAAGTCCCCCGCAGTCAGGCTGATCATCTCTCTTGCATCGGTAGCAGATGTCTGCTGATTTTCAGATTAGTTTTTAATCAAGATGAAGAAGTAGCAGTGCAGAGTCTGTATCTTAATTTTAGTGTACCTTGCTTAGTTTAGATATTTGGACTGATCCTGGTCCATTTTTAAATGGACCTCATTTTTAAAAGACACTTAGCTCAATTCCTGTGCCTGGTTTTCAGAAATGAACTTGGCACCCAGCGGAGCAAAGGCAAGAAACTTCAAAGCATTTCTTCCAAAGACTCAACATTTGCTTACATGCTAGGGACAAGATACTGGGGGACAAGATATTGTGACAACTGTATATAATGCCACTCAAGAACACCTGTCATCATGCTGCTGCATCACTCCCTTGCTCTGATGCAGCAGGTCTCTGTACTACAAATGATACCCTTTGAATTCATGGCTGCACTCTTTACCCAGCCTCTGCTAGATCATTAATGACACTATGTGATAAACCCATCACTAACTCAGGCAGCACATTAACCTCCTTCATGCAAAAACACTCTCCGAGTTTACAGGAAAGCATGGATAAGTACGGATAGTTGTTGAAACTCCTCTCTGGGAACAGGTTTTGTAAACTCACCTAATGGTTATTTCACCTAGATCACATTATCAAAGTTTGCTTGGAGAAATGCTATGTGAAACAATTAAAAACCTTACCTAAACTAAGATATGCCAAGTTTACCACCTGCCATCCTAAGCAAAGCAAGAAATGAGACTGGTCTGGCATTTTCAGTGTGGCTTAAATCACCCTATGAACGTTTAGGTATTTATAAATTGTGTAATCCCTTTTCTGGCTGCCTCTTCTGCATTGAAGTGGGACTGACTTATTTCCACAGGTCCTTCCCTTCTCTCTGTTTTTAAATGAAGGTGGTGTATTTACCTGTCTTTGGGCTCCTGGGAAGGAGGCTGGTCCTCACCAAGAGTTTCAGAGATTACTTTGGCTCGTTGCTGAATTCCTCTGCTCTTGGCCAGCTGGAAAATGCTCGTGCATCTACTTTAACCTAATCTCCTTTTTTTCTGGTCTGCACCTAATCTTGGATTTGTATGATACTGTGCTGCTGCTGTCTGCCGATTGCTATATAAACTTCACCCAGGTAACGGGGAAATCAATGTACAGTTTCCCCTTTCCTCCCAGCCAAAACAGATGAAGGACATAACCTGGGCTCCATCACCCACAATGGTTACTTGGGAATGCTGCCACCTCCTTTCTTCCTCTTCCCCAAGCACCTTATATGCTGTGCATGACATCATATGGTATGGGATATCCCTTTGGTCAGTTGGGTCAGCTGTCCCGGCTGTGTCCCCTCCCAACTCCTTATGCACCTCCAGCCCACTCACTGGTGGGGTGGTGTGAGGAGCAGAAAAGGCCTTGGCTCTGTGTAAGCACTGCTCAGCAAGAACAAAAACATCTCTATATTATCAACACTGTTTCCAGCACAAATCCAAAACATAGCCCCATACTAGCTTCTCTGAAGAAAATTAACCCTCTCAGCTGAAACCAGGACACCAACCAAGGCTGGATTCCCCCTGACCATAGTGGGGCCCTGCCAGAGCCAGGGGCCAAGATAATGGAACATGTTGCCCAGAGAAGCTGTGGATGCCCCCTCCCTGGCAGTGTTCAAGGCCAGGTTGGATGGGGCTTTGGGCAACCTGGTCTAGTGGAGGGTGTCCCTGCCCATGGCAGGGGGGTTGGAACTAGTTGGGCTTTGAGGTCCCTTCCAACCCAAACCATTCTGTAGTTCTATGATGATTTTATAATTGTTTTCTTTATCACATCTTCAGAGCCAGGTCCTCAGCAGGCACTGAAAGCCCCTGCCCTGCACAATGCCACCGAGACCCCAACTGAGGCAAGGACCTGCCAGTTGCAATTGCCTGGAGGCATCGGGGTTTGTCTGCACCCAGTGGGTTTATGCAGCCTTCAAGTGCACTGCTTTGGACATTAACTCGGCATCAAACTGGGCAGGGAAAGGTCAGCTTCAACTGGGTGAGAAATCAATAACAAGTGGAAAGTGGCATCTCAAGCTGTGGGTGTTAAAATACCCTTGGGAAAATCTGCTTTTACAGATGACGCTTATACTCATTGAAAACTTTCCTCAAGTATGCATGGCTGACTCCTGCTTTGGTGTCAGCCTGAGTAATACCGTATTTGTTAAGAGCTAAATCCCCATAGGCCTTATTTCTCCTACTGGTGCCAGTGCACTATACACACACACACACACACACACACACACACTTATATTTATGCATGCAAAAAAAATAATCATATATATATATATATATATATATATATATATAAAGGGTTTTTTCCCAGGCTGATACAAGGAAATGAGGCCAGCTAGAAAGTGTAGAATTATCTTCCAGTATAAGCACAGTGGCTGTTCAGCAGTTAATGAGCTCATTTGAGCATGCAGATGTCCTTTTACACTCCCTGCCCCTCTGGAGCTGCTCAGCTGTCCTCCTGGCCTTCTTATAACAGACCGATGCTCTTTTAATCGATGTGACTCCTGTTGCTGCATAAAGCGATGCTTGTTTGTGTTGAATAAAGTATTCTGAGCTATGGAAAAGCATGATGCAATGGTGCTACGCTATACAGGACCTCAAACTCAGGCCAGGTGGTTTCTCAAAGAGTCGGCTCTCACCTCCTCTTGCGGCAGTAGGGATGATGGTGGGGCTGTGTTGCTGCCATCCTGCACCCACACACGCAGCAGCAGCAGCAGGGTGCTGGCACAGGCAGCCAGCGCAGCATCCCTGCAGGGCTGCCCAAGCAGATGCAGTGGGGGGGACACGACACAGCCCCCAGGGTCATCTGTAGTGAGCTGTGCATGATTGCACGGTTCTGGAAACCACTACAAATCTCTGTTTGCATATCTCCTGAACTGTGCATGCTGAGAGGCTTTTTAAAATGATTGTCTAAATGTTTGAGGAAATGGCAAAAATGATGCATTCAGTCTTTATCCAGAGGCAGAAATATTTCTTTTGTTCCAGTAAATGTTGGTAACTGGGAAAAGACAATGAGATTTTTCCTGGTAGTGTGACTGTAAGTGCTAAGGAAGGATCCTCAAGAAAAGATGAGGTGAGAGAAATCTGATGACAAGGGCTGAGCACAAGCAGATTTTAGTATCAAATTATCTCCGTGTGCCTACTTGTGGAACTATTAAACCGCTGGTCTAAGCTGCACTGTCTTTTGATACAATCTTATATTTAGCAACCTGGCATTAAACAGGTACATGGCTACAGATGAAACAGTTCCTCTTTTGGCTTATTAGGCTACAAGACTTAGAAAACTGTGTCTTCAGCGAGATAAGGTGAACAGTTCTAATGGAGATACCATTAAGACAAATGTTGGCTGAGTTAACGTTTCAGAGGAAAGCCAGACTGAGACAAATTATTCTAAAACTGAGTGCTTCACTGAAATGGGTTAGGAGCATTTACGGCACTTTTATGTTTAGCTGTCATCCTGCTGAGATGGGAACATTTCAGAATATGGCTATGCATTAGAATTTAAGTATCAGTGCATCTTTATATTGATCTGAGTGCCTGGGATCAGCATCCATAATGGATAATGAAGCCTGTGATCCCAAGGCATTGTTACAAAGTCCCGGTATTTGGAATTAACTATTGCTATCAGCAGAAGTTGTGGAGATATTTGTGAATACCATGCCTGGCTCTTAAAATATGTCCCAGTTGCTATAAAGAACTTGTTCTGTTCCTAAACTAAAAGACTAGCACAAAGATGTGTTCGTTGCATTTATCAGTTGCCTTGTGCCTGTAGCTAGATTTATTCCTTCCTAGAAATAAGTATTAAGATTGGCAGACTTGGCAGGCTCCACGGCAAAGATCACTGGCCACCCTGGAAAACAGTGAGCCTGATTTTTACACCATTGCCAGAAAGCCAAACTTGAAAACCTGAACCATCGAATGAAAAGAGACAAAACAACAGATCTTTAATTTAACCCAATGACTCAAAATATCCTATTTAAGATTTGTGATACAGATTTCAATAAATATTCGCCCTCCCTGCTGGGCAGGGCTCTTCTTGCAGAGGGTATTCAGTGAAGTGAGCCATGGTGAGCCTGTGGCAGGTCCAGCTTCTCAGCTGCCAGAGTACATTTCAGTGGGTTTCTTTTACTGAAGAAACAACAAATCAAAACATCATCCAAATAAGCAAGGAGGTTTTGATGCCTTTTATTTATGCTATTCATAAGGAAACATGCAATAGATTCAGTAAGGCCCTTCAGAAATCAGTGCTGGGTAGTTCNTCTCCAGCTTTCCTGCAGGCCCCTTCAGGTACTGGAAGGCTGCTAGAAGGTCTCCCCGGAGTCTTCTCTTCTCCAAGCTCAACAAGCCCAACTGTCTCAACCTGTCTTTATAGGAGAGGCGCTCCAGCCGTATGATCGCCTTCATGACCCTCCTCTGGACTCGTTCTGACAGCTCAATGTCCTCTTATGTTGAGGGCCCCAGAGCTGGACGCAGTACTCCAGGTGGGGTCTCATGAGAGTGAAGCAGAAGGGGAGAATCACCTCCCTTTATGTAGGAGTGTATCTACTGCCAGATAATTGGGGTAGTGTTTGAGAAGAGATCTTACCTCTACATTAATCAGTGAGAGATGCTTGAATAATGATAGTCCTCAGAAAACTGCTGCTATCAGGGGAAAAAATTATAATGGAGAGATATAGGATGGAAATTAAGAGATCACAGAATTGTTCATTGCCATCTTTTAAATAAAGGAGATAAACAAATTTATCTTTTTAAGTAGTTTATGCAAATTGCAGATCAACCACAGTCACAGGATGGCCTGGTATGTTCCAGGGTCACGTAGCATCTTTCTGCAAGTCCCATGTCCTCTGCGGTGTGTGCTGCCTGTGCCCTGACGGGGCTCTCTCCAGCCGGGCGTCGTGGGCTGCGCTCCCACCTGCGGCAACGCACGGCAGGCACCGGCGGCACGGCAGCACCCGATGGTGAAAGAGCCTGCACTGGGTCCTCCTGTCAGGTTCCCCAGCAAACCAGGCATTTTGGTGACCTGAGGAGGGCACCCCGGAGGTCCAGTTTGTTTCCTTCACAGGAACCCCTGCATGGTACCCACGGCTTGCGTTGCCAAACGGGAGGATCTGTACGTGCTTAGGGGAGGGAGGCAGTGTTTGCATTTCACAAGCATTAGAAACACTATGCGCTTGTGAGCGTGGGGTCACACCACGTCAGCTGGCTGCTTTTGGCCCCATGACAAAGCCCCCCATTGCTTTCATAAACCTGTGGAGCACAATTTGACCTCTTTGATTAATGAAGCTTCCTTAGTCCTAGTGCTCTGCGTCCTCTTAACGAGTAGCAGCACTGCTTCATTCACAGCAGCAGAGATCCACTTACTCAGGACCCGAAAGCATTCCCAAAAGGAGGGCGGGCCAGCACCCTTCTGGTGTCCTTACAGAGGGGGAAACGGAGACGGGGGACATTCATGACACTTGTCAAAAAACATTTGGTAATTCTAGACAGGCTTTTTCCAGCCCTGAAACACACATGTCCAGGAATAGATTTTATCTAGTATTTTTATTTTCCTCCCTGGCCGGATTTTCAGCTGGACATGAAAATGAATCATAAATTTATCTATCAAGTTTAGAATCATAATTTCAGGGCTGTTGATGAAATTGTAAAAGCACATTTATTTGCTCGGTGAGTCTGAGCAGGTAGACATAACATTTTTTCAGGTTATTCTGTTTACATGGATATTTATACTTTATATTCCAGGACACACCCAAGATGAAAAAAATATCTTGCAGATACAAAACTGTGAAGAAGACCTCAGGCTGCAATGTGGCAGTGAGTCAGATGGGGTGTGAAGAAAATTGAGTAGGAAATGTCTTCTAAATAACTGATTTCAGCAGTTCCATAGGTTGTCATCCAGAGCAGTAATGGCACGGTTTGGTCTGATCGCCCCAAATCACTGCCATATCTGCAGATGGTGCCCTTTGTCGTTTTTTTTTCCCATTTGCGTTTAACAATTCGTGTTTTTCCTCCTGCTCTTTATACTCCCGTTTGCAATCCATTGCTGTGACATTGTTACAAGTCTGACTTCACACTTGAAATGCAGCTTGGTAATAATAGATCACTTGGAAAGCATCTCATGTAATAGTGCTCAGCTAAAAACAGAGTGAGGGGAATGACGCACAGCAGAACCAGGGGGAAACAGGCGCAATAAGAGAGGACATAATGACTAATACCTATGACAGGCAACAAGATGCTTTCAATTAAAAAGCCAGGGCATTAGCCAAAGAGTTTCTTTCAGTTTAGAAAGTCATTAAGGCTCGTCCTAAGGGTAGCCATTTATACTCACAAATTCAATGAAAAATTATCTTTACTTCAATCAGCAAAGTGCAGAAACATCTTAATAAGGATGAGAGGGGTGTGTGCTTTTTCATAAGCCTGCTGTAGGACAGCAGAGAGGATTACAAAATTTCTCCAAGTCTGTAGGTTGGTGGAGAAGAGAGAGGAGGGGATGGCTCATGGGGACGTCGGGCTGCTGAGTAGTAGTTAGTAGTGCTTTCTCTTAGTTTCTTGTGTTATATCCTTGGCTTTTCTTGCTCATGCAGTGGATAAGCAGACCTCCAAATGGTCTTGCACAGACTCTGCTGTTATTTTGTCCTTTTTTTTTTTTCTTTTGTATCCTGCTCTTGCTGTGAATATACTCCACAGTGCTTCAGTGAAACTTATGGACTTAGATATCTTTGGGGATCTGGACCTTAGGTACGTAGGTGCCTGTGCCTTGCTGCAAGTGGATAAAATGTGGATAGCTAGGGAAGGCGTTCATGCTGCCTCTCAGCTGGCACAGGGATGGAGTGCCTACATGACCAGCCAGGGCTCCCTGCAGAGCCAGCGGTGAAACAACACACAGTATAGCTTCTCTGAAGCTGAGTACGAATTACTTATTTGCAATAATTTCTGAATTCTCGAGGCTGGATGGAGGCCATCTCGGTTGAATCCTGGCCCTGCTGCTCTGCTCGCTCAGGGTTTGCTGGGGCAGGAGCTGTGTGTCTGCACACAGAGTGGCCCCACAGTGAATAACAGCGTTATAGTGGTGCCTGGGCAGGCATGTGAGGGGAGATCAGTAGCTTTATTCATAGGTTTCCTTAGTCAGATTTGGAAGTTTTCAAGTTCCCACATTGGGAAGCAAGGCCAGACTCAACTTGATTCAGATCAAGGTGGGATCCAGGTATACCTTCCTTTTGTCTCCCTGTTTGACAGAGCATGAAAACAGCAGTGTGGACACTAGAGGGGGGAAGCAGTAGGCTCTAGCTGGACCCTGGACAGGCCAGATCCCTCAGGCACGCAGTAGTGCATGCTTTCAACTGAGGAAAAGCAATCTGCAAAATTCAGATCTAGGGGCTGACACACTCCTTCAAGCTAAATTTAGATTTAGATGAAAACCCCTTAAAGTTTGTACCCATCCTTTGTGGAGCCACATGATGAGTTTGGTCTGAACTGCTGCCCTACTGCTAGACTCCAAAGATTTGTAGATCCACAAGAAATCCCATTTCCCACTACCAGGACTCTGCACTGCAGCTATGTATGTGGGTCCCACCACTGTGTCATCTTACCATCTTGCAATACTCTTATGAGCATGGATGGTGTAGGTTGCGATAGCCATTTTCAGGTTGGAAGTGAGGGCAAAACCAGACTCAGCAATGTGCCCAAGGTCACACAGGTGGCAGAGGAGGAACTTGCAAGTCCCTGACTAACCCCTATATGAATGGCTGCTCCATTTGGTCATATGGCAATCATGATCTCCATTTTGTGTGTAGCGTCAAAATGTCCTAAAATCAAAGCTCAAAGTCTCCCTTCTTCAGCTGCAACCACAATAGCATTATTCAGTGCAGAAAGACAACAGACCTGAGTGGGCTGTTCCTTCCCGTGGCCCCAGGACAGCAGCACCCTCTTCGGTGGGGATATGGGGCAGAAAGGCTCTCCCATGATCTTTGCTTTCTGCCTGCTTTGTGACTGTGCTCCTCTAAGCAGCTTCTTTTTCTTGACTCAGTAAAGTCACTTTAAGTGCCAATATCGCAAAATGCCATTATCGATAAATGAACTATTCGTGGACAGCTCTGAGGGTGCATAACAACAGCATACAGAGACCTTCAGCAAGAGGTTACAGGACCTGACCTGATGCCAAGGTGCTCTCAGGGACACTTACCACTTCGTGGCCTGTGTGGACACATGTTGGGCTCTGGAGCTGGGCCTGGGGGGCACTTGGGTGCGTGCGAAGGCTTATGGCTACTCGTGGAAGCTGTGGCCAGGGCCAGGCACAGGCTGCGCTGAGCTGGGGTCCGGAGTTCCCTAATGTTTTGCTGCCCCCCTCCAGTCAGCCAGCACAACTGCACCTGAGACGGTTTCCAAGCCCTGTTGTGTCCCAATGACCCAGTTTACCTCAATGCCCTTAATTACCAGTTTTTTCTAACCTTGGGTCCTTTCCACAGACTCATTCCTGCCAGTGGATCGGAGGCGGGGGGTGGCAGTATCTGGCCATTGCTGAGTAGGTGGACATGGTGCTCCCCTGGCCCTTTGGGGCAGCAGCCTGGCCTGCAGTCCTGGCTGCAGCTTTGGGGGCAGGGGTGGGGGCTGCAGCTGCCATGAGGCCCCGTGCTTTGGCTCTGACAGCATTTCCTCACATCCAGTTATCTCTCCCACCTCGTCCTTCAGGCGCTGTACAGAGCCACAGCGGCACTTCCTGCAGCAAGAGCCACCTGGGTTACAGCAAGCACCTACACCCATATGGCCAAAAATTGGGGCAAATGTGGATAATTTCTGATTCCATCATGTCCCAACACGAGAACACATCCTCAGGGACCCAGAGCTCTGGCACTGAGCCCTGGATGAAGCTGATGAAGCTCTCTTTGGAAAGCAAAGGAAAGCTTTTGATGCACCTTGAGGATAGCAGAGAACACAGTTTTGCTCCCTGTTGAGGCTGCTGACACTTTCTCCCTCCTCCTCCTCCTCCTCCGTCTGCTGCTCTGTTTCTCTCCTGCATTTCATCTTCTGCTTCCTTGCCCCTCCCTTCTGCTTTTCCAGCTGCTCTGAGATCCTGCTGCTCACCCAATTTCCTCTCCCACCACATCTGCTGCTGTTGTTTGCCTCCCTCCAGCTTTGCCTGTCTTGTACTGCTGCCTATGGGATGCTTCTGGGGGGGGTGGGGCTATCTGACCTTGTTCCTGGAAAGGGCAGCTGTCTTCATGTCACAGATTGTACTAAAGTTGCTGGTCTTGGGGGTTTCCATCCATAGTAACTGCTTGAGGAGCTGTCAGGGCCCAGATCACAGGGCAAAGTGCATTACCTGTGCTCCGTAGGCAGTGTTCCCTGAAAGGTGCCAGCCAAAAGCTCTGCAAAGAGGATGTGCTTGTGCTCAGCAAGTGGCAAATGCTCATGCTCGTTGGCAAAACATATGTTGAAAAGTGTTTGCTGTCTGCTAAGTGCCTGAAAAAGTGTGGGCTTGCTAAAACTCTTTCTTATTTAGGAAGTAATCTAAAATAATTTTTGTAAATGTCCAGAGTGTCCTAGTCAAACTCCTATTTACATCTTGTCATGGTTTAACTCAGCAGGCAGCTAAAACAACACACAGGTGTTTGTTCACTCTCCCCCCCTCAGTGGGATGGGAGAGAGAATCAAAAAGAGAAAAAAAAGTAAAACTCATGGGTTGATGGGTTGAGATGAAGACAGTTTATTAGGATGGAAAAGGAAGATGATGATGAATATAATAATAGATATACAAGCCAAGTGATGCACTGCACAATTGCTCACCACCTGAAGCTGATGCTCAGCTAGTTCCCAAGCTGGGCTGCTTCCTGGCCAATGCCTCAGTTATATACTGAACTGGCGTTATATGGTATGGGATGTCTCTTTGGCCAATTCGAGTCAGCTATCCTGGCTGTGTCCCCTCCCAGCTTCTCGCCTTCCCCCCCCCTGCCCCCGCCTTCTTGTTGACAGGGCAGTGTGATAAGCTGAAAAATCCTTGACTGCTTGGCAACAACTAAAATCATCAGTGTGTTATCAACATTATTCTCATCCTAAATGCAAAACACAGCACTATACCAACTGCTAGGAAGAAAATTAACTCTGTCCCAGGTGAAACCAGGACACAATTCCACCAGTTCATTGCAGGACTTGCTAACGGATACCAACACTCACCCAGAGCTTCCAGTCCTCAAAGACACACTGGACAGAAATGGGGTAGTGGTGTGTATAAATATACCCTCATTGCCGATTCATATGTGGTCTCATTCCATTGAAACACGTAAGGTCTAGTTGTTTGAATCCTATATTGCTGGGGGTGTCTGAGGGGAAATGTGGATATAGGCTGACATCACTTCTCACTGTATTTGTGTCCATGAGGAATGTATGAGCATGTGTCTGCTCCTTCCTAAGCATTTCTGCAAATATATTTATAAATTGATGTCATTTCAGCCAGACAGTCAAGAGAATCAATAATCACTAGCACTCAGTACACTATACAGCATTGATATACAGAAGAAAAGCTTCTATAGGCACATCAGTGACAAAATAAAGACTAGGGAAAATGTGGGTCCTCTCCAGAGGCAAACAGGAGACCTAGTTACTCGGGATTTGGAGAAGGCTGAGATATTCAATGATTTTTTTTTGCCTCAGTCTTCACTAACCACACTGCCTGAGTCTCAGAAGGCAAAGGCAGGGACTGTGAGGATGAAGAACTGCCCCACTGTAGATCAGGTTTGAGACCATCTAAGGAACCTGAAGGTGCACAGGTCCATGGGACCTGATGAGATGCATCCACAGGTCCTGAGAAAACTGATGGGTGAAGTTGCTAAGCTACTATTCATCATATTTGAGAAGCTGTGGCAGTCCGGTGAAGCTCCCGCTAACTAAAAAAAGGGAAACATAACCCCCATTTTTAAAAAGGGGAAAAAGGAAGACCTGAGGAATGACACACCAGTCAGTCTCACCTCTGTGCCTGGCAAGATCATGGAGCAGATTCTCCTGGAAACTATGCTCAGGCACATGGAAAATAAGGAGGTGATTGGTGACAGCCAAAGTGGCTTCACTAAGGGCAAATCGTGCCTGACAAATCTGGTGGCATTCTATGACAGGGTTACAGTGTTGATAGATAAGGGAAGAGCAGTGGGCATCACCTACCTGGACTTGTGCAAAGCATTTGACACTGTCCCCCATGACATCCTTGTCTCTAAATTGGAGAGACATGGATTTGATGGATGGACCATTTGGTGGACAAGGAATTGGCTGGATGGCCGCACTCAGATAGTTGTGGTCAACAGCTCGATGTCCACATGGAGATCAGTGATGAGTGGCGTTCCTCAGGGGTCAATATTGGGACCAACATGGTTTAACATCTTTCTCAGTGACATGGACAGTGGGATTGAGTGCAGCCCCAGCAAGTTTGCTGATGACACCAAGCTGTGTGGTGAGGTTGGCATGCTGGAGGGAAGGGATGTCATCCAGAGGACTTTAACAGGCTTGAGAGGTGGGCCCGTGCGAAATGCATGAAGTTCAACAAGGCCAAATGTAAGGTCCTGCACGTGGGTTGGGGCAATCCCAAGCACAGATACAGGCTGGGTGGACAATGGATTGAGAGCAGCCCTGAGGAGAAGGATTGGGGGTGTTGGTTGATGAGAAGCTCAACATGAGCCAGCAATGTGTGCTTGCAGCCCAGAAAGCCAACCATATTGTGGGCTGCATCAAAAGAAGTGTGACCAGCAGTTTGAGGGAGGTGATTTTGCCCCTCTACTCTGCTCTGGTGCCACCACTAGTTGGTGCAACTTACCTTGTCGTGGTGTGGTGGCTTGCGTGCCTTGTCGGGCCAGACTAAAATGTTGCACCCTGGCCCTCCAGATTGGGGGTTTTGTTTTGGGCTAACAACCCAATCATGTAAAAAACAAAATCTGTTACAGAAATTGCAACAACACTATCCCACCGGGCTCGGTGGCATAGTGTTGTTGCAGCCCTGTGCTCCTCGAGGAGTAACAAGGACCAAACAAACAACACTCTGCTCTGGTGAGACCTCACCTTGAATACTGCATCCAGCTCTGGGATCCCCAGCACAAGAAAGACATGGAGCTGTTGGAGCAAGTCCAGAGGGCTGGAGCACCTCTCCTATGAAGACAGGTTGAGACAGTTGGGCTTGTTCAGCCTGGAGAAGAGAAGGCTCTGGGAAGACCTTAGGGCAGCCTTCCAGTACCTAAAGGGGGCCTACAGAAGAGCTGGAGAGGGACTGTTTACAAGGGCATGTAGTGACAGAACAAGGGGTTATGACTTTAAACTAGAAGAAGGTAGATTTAGATTAGATGTTAGAAAGAAATTCTTCACTGGGAGGGTGGTGAGGCACTGGCACAGGTTGGCCAGAGAAGCTGTGGATGCCCCCTCCCTGGCAGTGTTCAAGGCCAGGTTGGATGGGGCTTTGGGCAACCTGGTCTAGTGGAGGGGGTCCCTGCCCATGGCAGGGGGGTTGGAACTAGATGATCTTTGAGGTGCCTTCCAACCCAAACCATTCTGTGATTCTGTGATTCTATGATCCCCTTCTTGTACATGCACAATATGCAGTGAAAAGCTGAGTGTGTGTGCTAGCTGTTAGAAGTTGCCTTTCGAGCTACCCATTTTAAGGATGCACATGTGCAATTGCACTGATCTGAAGGATTAAGGCCTAGTTCTGTCAGTACATGCCTTCCTTCTAGACAGTGAGAATAGATGAGTGTGCTGGTTTTGGCTGGGATGGAGTTAATTTTCTTCGTAGTAGCTGGTGGTGTGGATTTGTGCTGAAAACAGTGCTGATAACACGGAGATGTTTTTGTTACTGCTGAGCAGTGCTTACACAGAGCCAAGGCCTTTTCTGCTTCTCACGCCACCCCACCAGCGAGGAGGCTGGGGGTGCACAAGGAGTTGCGAGGGGACACAGCCAGCACAGCTGACCCCAACTGACCAAAGGGATATCCCGTACCATATGATGTCATGCTCAGCATATAGAGTTGGGGGAAGAAGAAGGAAGGAGGGGACATTCAGTGTGATGGCGTTTGTTTTCTCAAGTAATGGTTACACATGATGGAGCCCTGTTTTCTTGGAGATGGCTGAACCCCTGCCTGCCCATGGGAAGTGGTGAATGAATTCCTTGTCTTGCTTCGCTTGTGTGCATGGCTTTTGCTTTACATATTAAACTGTATCTCAATCCACGAGTTTTCTCATTTTACCCTTCTGATTCTCTCCCCCATCCCACTGAGGAGCGTGAGCAAGCGGCTGTGTGGGGCTTAGCTGCCTTGCTGGGGTTAAACCACGACAATGAGATGACAGATTGTAGTCTGGTACTGTATTTCCAGAACAGCATCATGGGTGCAAAGATTCAGCATGAAGAGCAGCAGATGGAGAAACATGTCAGGGCATTGAGTGAGCATGGGAGTAATAGCTGCAGTGGGAGGGCCCTCCAGCAAAATCAGACCTGCTTCTCAGAGTGAGGACATGGCTGTACAAATCTCCTTAGCACAGAGCAGGAAGCAGAAAGGCAGAGCTTTTTGGTACTGCTGTGTTTGACCATACATTATTGGTCACCTTGCAGAAAGGACATGATTAATAGAAAAACTTCTACATTCTGAAGTAAGGTTCATTTTCTATTGAAGCTGTTTTTACTGATACTTAAGGGACTTCGCTGGCTGGAAGCTAGGAAAATTAAATTTCTCCGGAGCTAGGTGTGAAGTACCAAATATCAACATTTTATGTTCCTATGCCCTGCTTGGGAACTTCATCCACAGATTTTCAGATCAATTGTAAATAACTTCTGAAACTGTAAGGTAGAAGATCATTGTAGCAAAGACTGGGTTGAATTTCATGGCATGTCTTGTATAGCAAGGAGCAGGAGCAACCAGGAGGACTTTCTCTGGCCTCCAGCAGCAGTATGGAACAGTGTGGAAAGGGAAAGGAAGAGTCTTCTGGGGAGGGCACTGAAAGCACAGCCTCTCAGCCAACAGGGCAACCACTGCCAAACATTTTCACCATGTTCTTAGGTCTCTATTGCCTGTTATTTCTTAGGTTCTAAGAAATGCAAGTTATGCAGTGAATATGCAAAAGCAAAATGTTTTTACATTTTAGTTATTTAAAATGTATTTTTAAATATTAGAAATTAATTAATTTTCCTTGTTGTCATCTTCTCTCATTGATTTAATGGGTTTTCTAAGTTCAGGTGGCTAAAGACAACCCATTTTCACTAACTCCATCGGGACCTTCCTACATGCACCACCTCTGTTGACTTTGAGAAGAGTTTTATACAAGGAAGAAAAAATTACCTTGGCTAATACATTATATTCAAGAAATTATGATTTGCTTTTCTATAATATATTATTCTTATTTTCCTCCAGTAACAGTAACACAGCTGTTGGCTCTGCCAAGAGACATCCAGAAGCTCCAGGTCATGGATGCCATTGACTTGAGCAGGATGCCTTTCAGCACTGCTTTTGCAGCATCCCTCCCTTCTGGCTCTCAGGGTTGGTCTCGTACAGGCTTTTTGGTTGCCACCAAACCAATGGATTCATTAAATAACGTAAGTCTGACTATTTGAGGAGCAATCTGAGGAGGGCATAAGTGCATGTGTGGGGTGCTGAACAAGCTTAATGTGCTCAAGGCCCCAGGAGGGAGCTCGGAGGCTGGGATGAGGGGACGTTCTCCCTAGAACACACACTTTGCATTCAAATTACTTTTGGCATTTTTTGTACAAATGGTTTGTAGGACATTGCAGAACAGCTACACTGTGGGTTTTCCCCCAGCTCAAGTGTCTGAGCCCTGTGGGGGCCTTTAGCCCAACACCCACCAGACAGGGAACTGCTCCATGTCCTGAGACCACTCTCCCAGTGAGACACAAGAGGGGCTCTCTCTGGCCTCATCCAGCCCCACCATGTGCCACGGGGCAGGAAGCCCCGGTGCCTCCCCATGCTCAAGCAGCCACCGTGGGATGGGATGGGGGTGGGAGGCAGCTGTGGGGCTCCCGGCAGCCTTCGTCCAGCTGCCTGCCATCATGTCTGGGCGTGAGATGCAGACCCAAATGCCCCTGAGGGATAAGGGGATGCAGGCACATTTCTACCATCTGAACCAGTGGTGGTGACTGTCTTTTCAACAGGTCTGGGTGCTTTATGAGCCCAGGTGACCTTTCAGGGTACAAAAGGCCTCCGGCAAGGCACCCAACAGATTATCTGCATATTATGTGCACAGGTATTTTTCTGCCCTTTAAAACTGCTTCCTGACAGGCTTGCTTGCTACCTACTGCTTCTTGGATTAGAAAAGACAGTCAGAAACTGTCCCCCGCTGGCTTTCTTCCTGCCATTCGTGGTCTTACTGATCTCCCTCATGCCATGTCTGCTCATCTCCTCTTTAAACAGAAAATCCATCCTCAATTTAGCGGTTTCTGGTGCAGAGGCCACTCGGTACCTTTGATCATCCTCACTGCCGATGAATGGATGTATGTCCACATCTTTTCCAGTTCTGCTGTAGCTTTCTGGATGTAGGGGGAAGCACACAGTATTCAACTTAAGGAACATCTCCTCCCCCTAAAATCAATGTATCTGTCCACTGCAATATTAACGGTGCCTATCAGTCACTTACAGAGCAGAAAGCAGGATGCATCCAGAAGGGTCAGACAGCTATTCAATCCCATTAAAGCCCAATAAATAAATGATAGATTGCCTGGTAGAGCAATCTGGGCTATCAGGTGTCCTTTCATAATAAACAAGCATAAAGCCCTGTTTCCTGCTGGGAGAAGGTCCCCCTGCAAGCAGCACTAACCTGCCTGGGAGGTATTACCAGCTGCTGCCTGATGGAAAACTTTGCTTCTCCTTTCCTATACCTGCAGTCCATTGTAATTTCTTTCAGTGGGCTTCATAATTTTTCCAAGACATTGATGAGATATTGTGACACAAATCAGCATATTTTCTTTGTATTCAGGAAACCACCCAGTAGGCTACCACTTGTGTTAAACATGACTATGCCGTATGGACTGGGTGGAGAAGAAATGCTGTCCTCTTCTGTATAATGGCATAGACTGTTTCAGAAGCACAATCCATGACAAGAGAGGAAGAAAGCTAGCTTACTTTTTACTAGATATCCCTTTTCTGTAATTTGTTGGCTATAAGCACTCAGTAATTAATTCTTGAAGGGCACAGTGCTGGGAATGCCTCCTGGACAGTGTCTATTAAAATTGTTTGCAGAAGAAAACAAATCTGATTCTGTAGATAAAATAAAACTGAGCTGGACTGAACTAGTCCAGCACACCTCATCTGTTTGTGAATTTGTTGGGAGGCTGAAAGACAGAGAGGCAATTCCTCTACATGCAGACATGTACTTCATGTTCTCAGTGCGAAGAGTCGATCCGGGTTTTTGAAGCTAATGCTCTTCAGACAAGCTGCTCCATGATGAGCAGAGTCAGCAGAGGCTGTTTCCCGTGTTTCTCTCTCCTGTATAACTTCTCTGGTGCCTCCTGATGTGGTTGATCTCTCCTAGAAACCTTGCTGCAGTGACTGCACTAACTTACTCCCTCTCCCTTCATCATCTGGTTGCCTCTTTGCCCAGCTCTGTTATCCCTGAGAGGTCCAGTCCTCTGCCAAGTGTGATTATGTTTGGCAGCGGGTTCAAATGTTATTGCAGGGGATTGACAGGCAGCACAATCCCACAAGTCTCAGGTCCAGGGGAAACAAGGATAAAAATCCCCCCCAGGGAACTAAGAAGGAGAGAAATAACCTGATTTAAGAAACCTCCAAGCATTCATTGACTAAAACGTGGGTTAAGCAGGGCTTTCCCAGTCAACGCTCTTCTGCATAAACGAGTGGAAGAACATCCCTGCATTGCAGACACAGTTACCACACAAGGCTGGACCTACAGATGTTGCATGGACAGGTAAGTTATCCGCATATCACTTAACAATAACCTGCAAAAGAAAAGGGCCTTACAATTATTCATAACATAGAGGCTGTAAAAACCATCAGTTTGGTGCCTCTGACATCCATTTTGGAGTGTGAAAGAAGGGTAGACATCACCCTTAAAGGGGCCTCAATTTCAAAGGGGCCAAACCTATCCCAGGTTTCAACAGACAAAGCAGCCGCATGGAGGATTTTCCTTTGCAGCTGCACATGCAAACCCCCGTTCTTTATTTACCTTGTCTAACCCAAGCTCACTGGTCCTTGAACACTGCATATGTGTGGGTGTGCATGTGTAGATGTAGATGTGCTGTATATTCGGACATCAGAGATGTATGTACTTCTGCCATGAACTAGCTCTTGTATCACAGGCCTCGTTAGGATTTGCTTTCTCAGTTCAGTGAATGTGACTCAGAGCTTTTCTGTAGGTCACCTCTTTCAACTTCTTGATGACTGACTTTCTGGGAGGTAGGGATCTCTGTTTTCACCTAGGAAAAAGGACAGAAGATCTCAGATTCCTCCTGATACAGGATGAAACCTTATTTTTTCCATGCAACTGATTCTTGCTTTGTGACTTTATTGCCTCTTTCTGCAGTGATGCCCTTTAGAGTGTGTAATGTATTAAACCAAGTCTTTCTAAAGGAATGAGATGTCATGCCAGGTAGTCTTAGAGCTCCTAACTGGCAACCTAAGCAACCCAGCATTATTTATAAATGAAAGCAAAGTAATCGATAGCAGCAATACAATCTTGGTATTCAGTTTCCCTTCCTGAAATTTCCAGCATTGCTGTACTCAGCACCACAGCTCAGACCTGGCTGCTGCTGGGTATTTAGCAAACTAATAACTCAGCCAATACGAATTCTATTTTCGTTCAGTATCTGCTATCTAACTGGGTAGGACAATTGCAGTACTTAGGGATTTTGGGTGTCTCTGCTCCTCCAGAGAAGCCTGGCTACAGTCAAGCTCTTTTATTGCTTGTTTCTCAACTTCCAGACCAGCTTCTCACACCCCAGGTGCTTTCCAGTTTTTCCTCTTTCATGACCTGTAATATGAATAGATGGATTTATTATCTCTTTCATTTATTCCTTTCTTCTGCTCCAGCCTCCAAGTGATGGCCTAGTCATCTTCCTGGCAAGGAGGGCTGGCTGTCTCCTTGGATTTTAAGAGAGAAATGTATTTACTTCAATGACTTTGAGGCAATTCCTGTCTGGCTGCGTGGAGGGTCGGCGTGAGGATTTTTAGAAGGCAATGACGGCATATATGAAACATTTCTTATGCATGCATTTCACAACCTGTGCTGTACACTGCTTACACTATACCAATGCTCCTGGACCACAATGCAAAATCATCGCTTCACCTAACATCTGTGGGCTGGCAGCCACTGCTACGTTGTATATTTGCCCTGTTGAAGACAGGCAGGGTAGCATGGTACCACCACATGCAGGTCATGTTGGTTCAGGGTCTTCATCCCCTGAGATTGAGTTCAGATCACCGGTGCCTGTAGGAACTGCTCCTGTTCTTGGCCAGCATCAGAACCCAGGAAACCAGAGCTTCAGGCGAGAGAGGAACAGCACTGAGACAAGTGGAGCTGTCAAAATCCCCCAAATAATCTGGCGCACCCAAAGATGATAGGAAATAATTTGGGGCCCTGAGGCAGGTCTGTTGCAATTATAGAGAGGCAATGCAAAGGATGAAAAGCAGATGAGGGAAGAGATGGAGCATGATCAGAGGCAGTGGTTAATAATCAGATAGGATGCACAATTAAGAGCAACTGTTCTGCGATGCCAAGTGGAGGAGGGGAGATAATCCAATTCCAGAAGCGCTGCCAGAGCACCACAACACTCTGCGTGCCATTTATTTAGGCAGCAGGAGAGCATGACCAAACGCACACCATCATTATAGAAAAGAATAATTCATTTCTCTCTTGTTCACTGTGCAATTAATTTAAAAGTTATCTTTTATTTGTAAACTCACCATAAGGTTGGGGTCAATTTCTGTCTTGCTGAAAGCACAGTCACTATTTGAGGAGTTAAAATGCTGCAGTGTTGATTACTGTCTCCCTCCCGGCTCTCCCTAAATCCTTCCTCTGGCATTCTCCTTCCTCTGCTGAGGTCTTGCCTTGGCCTCTTGGTCCCATATGACCCTCTGTCTCTCACAGCGTGTCCCTCTGTGCCTGCCCCCATGCATATACACCCTGAACGTCTCGGAGGGTGTCCAGCCACTTGTGTGCTTTGAGCCGAAATTCAGGGGTGCCCTTTTGGCCTGCGTTCAAAAGTTGTTAGTGAGGCACCTCCCAGAAAACTTGCAGGCAGCATGACTGCTTCAGCCACATTTCCAGAGGAGAAAATCAAAACAAAAGCCTGTTGAGTAAGCGGGACATGGCCAACCTCCAACCCAGTTAAGACTTGCACGTCCCATTTCCTCTCTCTCCGTTTGTTTTTCTCCTTAGGTTTAGGCTTTCTGAAGCAGGTGCCAGTCCTTTTATCCTCAAATGAGAAGCCAGGACATGCCGGTTGCTGCATGAACAGCACACACACAGCAGACTAACTGTACGCATTCTCCTAAAGGTGTCCTTTATCAAAATGAAAAGGATAGAATTTTCCACAAACAACTGTCATATATAAATAGATGAGGAGGTAATATTAAGATTAAAGAGCTGACGTCCTTTGCTTGGTAGGAGAAATGCAGGATGCTGTATAGCTGGAAATTTTTAACACAATAAGAAAATTGCAGCTTATAAATCAGCAAGTAGCTTCTAGTTAAAAACCAAAAGTCTAAGTAAGAAGTAAAAAATGGAACAAAGTGCTCTAGGAAGGAAAAGCTTGGTGTTTATTTATGGTGCACTGTAGTTAAAAGGGGAAAAAAAAAATGGTAGGCATTGATGTCCAAAACAGAGCTGAACACCCACATGCATACACGTAAATGGTTTCCTGATAATTAAAAGTCTCTGAAGGCTGGGTTAGATTAAGCTTTGTTGTCAACAGGTGGCCATAATCTCCCAGACTGAATGAGGACAGTTTTGTTCAACTGTGTGGAAGTCCTCTAGATTTATGAGCTTTCTGTAGTAATTAAAATTATTAAATGCTTGTGTTCAGAAAGAACAACGTAAATACATCAGAAATTCGAATGATGTGCATTTTTATTTGACTACTTTCAAAAGTTGTCTGCATTAGAGCAGGAAGTGTGGTCTCAGCTCTTGTTTTATTCCCATTGTTCATGCTGCTTTATTATAATTTTCTAAGTTAAACATCCTTTTTTTCCAGTGAGGTGGAAAGTGGCCTTGTGTTTATCATGGATATAAACCATGCAAGGCAGAAATCTGATATATATATATAAAATTTGAACTCTAGTTCAACCCATATGTGTTGCATGGCGAGGTTTTGGTATTGGGGGTCTACAGGGGCGGCTTCTGTGAGAAGCTGCCAGAAGCTTCCCCTGTGTCTGATAGAGCCAATGCCAGCCGGCTCCAAGATGGCCCTGCCGCTGGCCAAGGCCAAGCCAATCAGTGCCTCTGGGATAACACATTTAAGAAGGGAGAAAAAAAAAGTTAGAGAGAGCTTTTGCAGCCAGAGAGAGGAGTGAGAAGATGTAAGAAATTCTGCAGACACCCAGGTCAGTGCAGGAG
>VXBL01004068.1:2320-15385 GCA_013400195.1 Aramus guarauna | reverse complement strand
CTCTCTAAGTTCAGTCTGTTTTGCTCAGGACGACAATGAGTGAGTGGTCTCTCCCTGTCCTTATCTCGACCCACAAAGCTTTTCGTTACACTTTTTCTCCCCTGTCTAGTGAACAAGGGGAGTGACAGAGCGGCTCTGGTGGGCACCTGGTCCCCAGCCAGGGTCAACCCACCACACCATAGTAAAATGTGTACAGGTGCTGATAAGCTAAAGATCCTACAAGTTCTGCCCAAACTGAATTCAGACCTCTGAAACAGAGGCAGCCGAGGGACTGTTATGCAGAGTACATGGCCTTCTCACACCGAATCCCAAATGTTGAGCATGCTGAACATGCTGAGCAAGGACCATGAAGAGCGGTTTATAGCAATCCTATACTACAAAATTTAGGTACGTCCCAAAAGGCCACAGGTAGATCCCTCTGCCCATGTACTCTCCTTTACATGGCACAAACTACCCAGCCTTTCCTTCCAAAGCATCTGTGGAACCAACGCTTTTCTATAAAGGCTTGGCTAAACACATGGAGAATGTGGAAGAGATGGAGTAGGTTACAGCAGGACACTGTATTTTAGTGGTTAGAGTACTTGCCTGACACGGAGCAGTTGTGGCCCATATGCAAGGAGCTATTTGTGCATTTTTGATTAAATACTGGCAGGATAAGAAACAAAATCAGTGCCTCCTTGCTGGTCGAGGCAGTAAGGATGGTCCACCCTCATTAGCAAATGTAAATAGTAGGAAATGTGCTCCTCCCACAGTATTGTTGGCCTAGTGAATGCAGGCTGTCCTCAGATAGAGGCTTCCTCTCTCCCACTCCCCTGAGTGAGTGCTCTTGCCGTGAAACTGTTAAATAAAATGTGGTTACCACCATATTTTTAGAAGGCACTTGGGCTGAGGAGAGGTGCTGAGCTGCTCAGGCTGTGAGCAGCCCCAGAGGTGTGCAGAGATGGCATGCTGCTGTGGGAGTCAAGCAGGGAGGTGCCTCCAGTATTATCTGGAGTTGCCTGTGGTATTTTTGGGTCACAGCTTTGGCCATCAGCTAGCCTCAATGTAGTTTTTCAGTTCCAACTCTTAGGCCGTTTCGTCTCACCCTAAAAGACCATAGCATTTCATAATTGAGTATAAATACTTGAGGCCTACCTAAAATGGCCAAAGGAATAGAAAGAATTGGCTTTGTAGGTTGGACTTTGCAGTCACCATCTCAACTGTCACATGGTATTCCTCCTCTCTCGTGCTACAAATGAACCAAAATGGGGATGAGTTTCTGTCCAAGGATGTTTGTGCTGGCATCCAGGAGAAAGAAGCTTTTGTATTTCTGTATCCCACCATAGTCAAGGGCTACCGAGGACCTGCGTTAATGGTGTGCCCACCATTAATGGTGAGCACAAACTGTAGCCCTGTGACACTTAGGTGTCTGCTGCTAGAAAGATAAGATTTGAAGGAATAATTGTCAGCAGCTTGCAGAGAGAGATAATGTAGAGGTACGAAAGGATGCCTGGCAAAAGGACCTTTTCCAAAACCAGGTCTTTAAGCACACTCTGTCCTATATGTTGATATTAAATAACTCTCATATTCATATCACAGTTTATGAGTGGCTTCTATTGGCTCTAGCTTAGTTCTCTCTAAGTGTGTTCAGGAAACCTGTGTTCAGTTGGAACCCTGAATACCATCAATACTTCCCTTGCTTTTTTCTGAACTGTGTGAACTTCTGGTTTCCAAAGATTGTGACTTCAGGCTTAGCTCATTTGACTTTGCTAACCTGAACTGTGCCAAATTCTGACATCATGTATAAAAGCTTCAGTACAGATGTAGGAGGGGCCAGACTCAAAATCTTAAATCATCCTAAGTGTACTGTCAGGGCAAAGAGCCCTTGGGTTTGATGCCACTTCCCTCGCGCACGCCAGGCTGGCCTCATGTGTAGCAGGAATTTGGATGCAAAGGAAATGCAAAATCAAGGTCCATAAAAGCAGACTTGGTTCAGGACATAAATACTCCCGAGTGACTAACAATTGGCATTGGAAATGTACATCTGTAATCTCTGCTCAGAAAGCCCTCCAGGGACAATACCCAAGTGGATCAGTAAACTTAGTTACTACTAAAGGAGTTATGTTGAGAGAATGCCTTTATTTGAAAGAACCTAAATCAAAATTTAACAGCCAAATGAAGGCCCTCTTGAAAGTTTTATTAAAGGAGAAAGTATTAAGTACCTGTAGCACTTGAAATAAGCTGCTATATATTAGTAGCTGGGATCACATCTACTGACTCATTTGGACCTTGGGGTAAGTATTATTTGAAATGAAAGACATACATAGTATGTGGAGAGCTGGTTATTCAAATGCAAAACCCATCTATTTTTAGCTAGGTACTCCATCTCCTTTCTGTCTTGCGCAGCCCATCAGATACAAGGAACCACAAAACCGTGCCTCTACCCAAAGCCAGAGCTCTCTTTTGTGAATATTGATGCATAGTCCTGGTTTCAAGGTCTGTTGGTTTGTTTTTACTAGAATGAGCCCAGTAATAAATTAGATTCACAAACACTTCTTTATAACTGCTAAACATATAACTTGTTACATGTGTTCATAACCTTTGTGGGGTAAGATTTTTTTGTTTACATAGATGCTCAAGAAATGGCTACGCTCTGTATAAACACATACTGATGAGCAAACAATAGTATAGGGGAAATGTCAAATTGTTATTCAAGTCCATCTTAAAAGGTTTATTTTTCCTAAGCAAGGTGCAGAGGCACTGGGACAGGAGCACGTTTGTTTGTGCAATGAGGGCTGAAGTCCTGGGTTTGGGAGCCATCAGGTATCCCTCCAGCATGGCAAGGAAGTCTCACGTGTCCTTGCACCTTGGCAGGCATAACACAAGGCTGAGGGTGTACAACAACACTGAGGGAGTATTCTGAGGGGAAATCCTTCATTCCTTCCCTCTGGGCAATCCCATGCCACCACCATAGGAAAGCCTTGGAGGTAGATGACTGATCACGCACAACAAGAAGAGAGAAACAACAAATAGATCATGTGAATGGCTCATTTCTCATATTAAATTGTGTCCTTAGGATTAATGCTGTTAACAAATATATGTGTAAAACTTAGGATCAATTCATGAAGAAAGAGTCAAAGTAAATTCTAAGATTTACAATTAACTGCAAAAAAAATTCCTACTGGCTCTGAGTCTCCCTAAGGACTTACACTAGGGCTCAGGTTTTTATGAATTCAACAGCATGTTTTAATGGGACATATGAGCATATCTGTATATATATTTAAATAGAAATAGATATGCCTGTATAAGGGAGTTATGGCAGTGTGACAGCTTTACCTGTGTGCAATTACATTTCATTCACCGGGCATTTTTTTAAAGCCTCACCTGCACCCTGTCCCACTGATCTGTATCCTTAGGGCACAGTTCTCACACTATAAATCCCTGATACTTTCAAACAGCTGCTGCCATTGAGGATGAAGAAATGATGCCCTCCCACTAGCAGCAGCTCTCAGCAAACATTCCCTTTCCGAAGATGGATCTTTCATCAACTCCATCTCCACAGGGCTTTTCTGCTGTCCTCACACCCAGGCACCGAGGCAATGTAGCATCTTTTCCTGAAACAGTCAGTCTTTAAGACTTGACATCTCAACATGCAACAAAGCCAGGATTGGAGGCTTTGTGCAAAAGCCTTTATATCTGATCTCCTGGCAGGTGGCCCAGCTCCTAAACCCGAGGTATTATTGCACATGGAAAAGCAGTTTAAAATAACTGTCAGAGAATTCAGAAACTTACCAGTTAGCTTCTCATTCTCTTTTGAGTCTGGTACCTCTGTACTAAAGTAGATGGCTAGAGAGTCATGTGAAAACTGTCAGCAGCATAGTTTCTTAAGTGTCTTTACAAAGAAGTACCTACAGCAGTTTTCTCTACCACTGTCTGGTATACGTATATACCGCACCCTTTCAGTACTGCTTGGAGATGGTACTTGTTAGGGATGGCCTTTCTAAAGCCTGCAGGCCTTTACCATATACCAGTTGCTCAGGCATTTGATCAGTCATGCTAATAAATCTTTATTACTATAATATTACTATATCACTTCTATCAGTTCTTTGTCTATTTATTGGAAAACTATAAGAGGACTCAATCCTGCACTGACTTGTGTGCAAAGGGCATTTATATGTTTCAGAGATGATCTGAAGCCCAGGGGCCAGGCTGAAGTCAGAAGAATCTGCCTGTGGGTTTGCAGGATCTGCCTTCTTCACAGAAGGACCACAGTAGAGGTGCTGGGGGGGTGTCCATGGAAGCCAAAAGGATGAACTGTAGGGTGGGATGTTAAGCAGATGCCTACTAGGTTGCTGGATCAAGGTTTTTAGTATCTGTTTCAATGGTTTCATTGGTAACAACAATCATTTAAAAAAATAACACTGTCAGATGTGACCTGAAAAAATATATAGGAAATCAAGATGTTACAGAACTGTGCTAAGAGCTATTCTGTTTTATCAACTCGAAGTTTCACAGAAGATGGGAAGATACAGCAAAACATAATAATAAAGACATGCTGTTGACATGCTTTTTAATGACATTTGTGACGTATTTGTAATAATTACATAATATCAAGGTTGTTCTTGGAAAGGGAAAGAGATGTGAATATTAGCATAAATAAATATTCAATATTGTATTCTCGTTGGAAATGTCCAGCATCTTTTCCTGAAAGTTCCTAGCATTATTTGCACAACAGATTCACTGAAAAAACCCCACAGATATTTGAAGATGATTTATGAAAAAACCTAGGTTTATTATAGCTTCATTTATCTTATCAACATAAACAAAAGCTCAGTTTGCAGATAGCTGATCACACTCTTGTAGATCCTCAGGAAAAAGGGCCAGAAATCCGTGAATTATTTGTTGCTGTTGCATTTATGCTGGAACCAAGCAGATGCTGTGGTTAAAGAGAGCAAGCTGAAAAATGATGTCTTGATCAAAATCTGGGAAGGAACTGTAAAGGGACCTTGGAGGCAAACCCATAATGGCTACTTACCATGTTAAGTTTACATTTGTTCAAATAAAGTCATATGAGTGGACAAAGTTAATGTAACAGCAGATGTAAACCATTATTCATAGTCTATAAGGCAAAAGGATGGCCTCATTTATCAAGGTATCTGTTTACTATGAACAGTCAGCTCATCTCCAAATATAACCTATTTTTTTCCTTTAAAAGTCTGTGAAATCAAGAATTTGCACATTTACTTCTGCAGGTCTTTCAGTGCATCCAGCCCACACAAGCTGATTGATTTCACCTCTCACTCTACTTTTTCCCCACCCATATTTCAGTGACTAATTTTTTTACCGGCACAGAAAAAGAGCATGATAGGGAGAGTGGTTTCTTGCTCTCATTCTAGTTCTCTTATCTATCTGCTTTCATCTGTGCATAGGCAAAGAGCCTATCTCTTGTTTTGCTATACAATACTGTGGCTTGTTTGCTGAGGAGGAATACAGCAGCTAATTAAAAGGTGGCTGTCTTCAGCCGCTGCACTCAGAGAGTCTGAAACTCCTCCTGAGCAACTGCATTTTGTCACCTTTTGAACTGCCTCCCCGGGCTGTCACCCTTCAACTACCCTGTACCGCTGCCAGCACCGGCAGGGCTTTCTTCCAGGGTAGCAGGCAGTTCTGCAGGAAGCAGAGCGAGCAGGACAGAAGGGCTTTGATTTTGTCCTGCTCCTTCAGGAGCACCCTCTTCACCTCTGCACAGCCCCTTGCACCTGGCATCCTAAGGGCTCCGTCTGCGGGGGTCCACAGACAGGACAGAAGACTTATTAACGGGGCTGCAGGTCTTGCAAATACCAGTCTGACTCATGCATCTATTTACGGCTTAAATCTTGTCAGCCTAGAGAGGTTTCTCTTGGGTTCTTGTGGGTGCTGTCCTGCACTGTGGAAAACGTTGTTCTTGTGGTCTCACCGCATAAGGCACAGGGGCTCTGCTGCTTAAGTGACAGCGTCGAGGTCAGGAGAAATGTCTGAGACTGACAACTGAAGGAAACAAAAATTAGGGACAGAAGAAACCCAGCAGTGACGTGTGCTCACTGGGCCGAGTTTATCGCTATCATTAGCATCAGAGTATCATGACTTCACAGAACACTTTGTCTGGACAATGAGGCTGGAGTGAAAAAGAAGACGACATGTAATGTGTTCCCCTTAACCACTCTGAGTATGAAGGCCTCAAAGCTAAAAAAAAGAGGGGCGGGAAGAAGGAAAACACTTTTGAAAATCTCCAAGTGTAGTTTTCTTCTATGCTTTTTTTCCTTTGTGAAATGCCTTGGGCTGCAATGGCTCTGTGTCTTTTGCCCGCTACTTGGATGTCTAAACCTCCATGGCAGCAAGCCATAGTCCATCTCCTGGATGGTTAAACCTCCCTGGCAGCAAATCATGGTCCACCAGCTACTTTTAACTCTCTTTCCCTTATTGACAATTTAGTATTTTACAAAACAAAGTGATTGGAAGACTCTAAACTGCTGCTCAAAGTGTCTTGACCCTGAGGGTAGAGAATGCATTTTAAAACCTGTCACCCTATTTTATTTCAACCCTACATCTCCTCTTTATCTCCACAAGCAGCCCATGTCACCACATGCACCATTAAATCCGGTACTTTCAAATCAAGCAGAAGAAATAAACCAGGCTGTAGCCCTTCCTTTGTGCTGCCATAATGAACCAAGCTCGGAATTTGGAAGACAAAGTGCTGACATTTTAACTTTTAATTTAAGAATTTCTTCCCCACAGAGGTCTCAACAGAGAATGGAGCATCATCCTCCCTTTTAAAATCAAGGCCAAGTTCCTCAGCTGTTTTTGAGCCAGCATGGGTACAGCCACAAGTGGGATGGTTTAAAGGCGGCCCCTTCCAGGACTCCTCATCTCTCCAACCACACCACACAATCTCCTGCAGGAGGACCCAGCCACTAAGTGAGGTTTTATGGCCTTTTTGTGTTACACTTTCACCTCTTTATTTAATCCTAAGCACAAGCTTTTAAGAATTGGCAAGCTGCTTCTCTCCTGTGTGAAATAAATGCTGCCGTTGTGATCTTTTCAATGGATGTGCGCATTGTAAAAATACTGAGACATCAGACTATTATAAGTGTCCATCATCTTATCCTCCTCTAAATAATTACCTGGGGTAGTTCCTTTGGGGAGGGAAAAAAAGACCCACTCTACTTTACTGGGATACCTCTCCATGGCTGGTGCATTTCCTTCTAGAGTGAGTATCAAAGGCTGACCCACTCGTCTCTGCTCACCCTCTGCTCTCTTCTTCCCAGCTGAGCCACACTGTCACCTTCTCCAAATTTCACTGTTCTCCTTACCAAGACATTTTTGATACAGTGGAAACTGCGGTGCGTGTCATAATATTACTCTAATTTCCTATTTCATTGTCCAGAGTTTCTGAAGAGTACTGTGAGTTATTTGAGTACATCAGTAAAACAATCAGCAGATCAGTTTGATAAATGTTGCAGTAGGTTACAACTCTCGAGGGCGTTCTCTGTGGAACTTGGCTCTTGACTCCCCTCAGTTTCCATTAAACTGTAAAACAACCTGTCAAGGGGAAGGAGGAGAACCTTGGAACTGGGACTTCAAAATTGAACTGAACAACTGAACACTTACATTTGGGCTTTAAAAAAAATTGTAATTTGAATGGATAGTATAATTCACTGTGCTACTAAAGGAATTTTTGAAGATGTCTTGAGATGGGCAAAATAATTAATCAAACTTTATGTTTGCTACTTAGAGGTGTATAATTTAAATTATGCCTATTATAAAAATATCATTACCACACCTGTATTTCAGATTGATTTATTCTTTTGGCGATGGCATATTTTTTAAATTTAAGCTGCATTTTCCAGAGGAGTTTCTGTAACATGCTTTCCAAAAATTGATCATCTGTTCCTGTTTGGACTGGTATAAATACCGCTGCATATACATTTTTACCTATGAACAAATTAATGTAACAGTTCACAATACAAACCAGGGTTTGTTTCTTTTTTGTTTGGTAACCCTTCTGATGTGTTATTGTTGGTGCATTTCAAACATACCTTTATTAATCATCTTGCAGAGATACACATCCAGGTCATATAAACTTAGGCTCTGTCAAGGATAAGGGTATTTCAAAACCAGGTACTTCTCTGAAAACCCTTTTTTTACTTTAGTGTTCAGAGATTTTTTCCAATAAAAAGGCTTTCTGTTGTGTCGTCTTCACTGTAACACTGGATTATTCCTACCAATAGGAATTTCCTGACAAAAGTCTGGAATGTTATTTCTACACCTCTCAGTCACTGACCTACAGCTACCCAAAGAAAGTCACTTTAATCTATCAAAGGAAGAGTTCAATTTTCAGATATTTCATTTCTGTATTGAGTCAACCCTTTGGAAGGCACCTGAAAGACAAGATATTCTCATGTGTTACTAAAACCATGTTGACTGGTCCATGAAGTAAGATTAGGGTACAGTGACTTCATTTAGTTGTTACAGATTTATGCAAATTCTTACCATGTTTCATTTTCATAGTAGCAAATTCATGGGTTGCATGTCTTCTGATATTGCATGTCTTCATAGTCTATGTTAATGGGGACATACAATTATTATGACTCTGAATACGTTATCTTTGACATCTTTGCATATTGTTATGCCTGTCTCCAAACTACTGCAAAAGACTTTCATCTCTGCCTTTTGGTTACTGTTGCCTTGATATGGTTATGTGCATCATCCATATGACTTCTCCTTATCTAGCTTTATTAAGAGAGAAGTAACATAATAACTTTTGGTATCATGTAGCAATTGCTTTTTTGTAAGGGCAATGTACCTTTCCTCAGGTATATTTTCCTATGACTCTAAATATACCTGACATTTAACTTGACTTTTATCTTGCTCTTTTCCCTTTGCTTCTTGCTCCCACTGGGATATCCCACTTATTCCCACAGCACACAGATATCCATGGAGCTACTTGTCACTACGTGTTGTGAATGCTTACAGTTTACAGAGTTCAAAAACTGACTGCACAAATTAAGGGGTGAAAAGTCTGCGGAAGGCAATTAAAGACTTTAAATCTGCTTTTGACTAATATGTACCCATGTTATCTCAGATGCCTCTGAACAATGTCATGAGTAACTATAGCTTCTCAAGTCCCTTTTAAGCTGGCAGACAGAGGCTTTTAAATCTTCTGCTAATAAAACCAAACCAAACTACACCACATCCTGGAAAACATCTGTCACCAGGAAGCAGAATTTTTGAAGTGAATTGTCCAGCAATTGTCTTTTAATAGCCATCGACTATTTTAGTCAAATAGTCAGTGGCCATTAATCTCAACCTCATGGCTACTTCTCTTGTTCCTTTCACTTCCTGCATGATTTCCTTATACTGTCCAGCTGAACTAAGCCAATGTATTCCTAGAGGGATTGTACCAGCAACCACGCCAATAAATACTATTAATAATTTATGAACAAAGGAAATCTACTTACCTCATTGTCATGACCCTGTGTGACTGGGCAAGCTGGCTTATTAAGAATTCTGAGTTTAGCCTCAGCAATGACTGACTTTTACCTTTCAGTTGAGGGTTCAAATAACAGAAGGAGGAGACAGGCCACAATTTTTTTAAGGAATGCAAAAGCAGTCCAAGTACTGTGGTGAAGAATTAAGAGCTTCGGGGTCACTTAAGCTGCTTCACACTGGCAGCCTCTGTGACTGGATCTCTGAGCCTGGGAAACAAACCCCTGCTGAGAGCTGGAGTCATGGAGGACTGATAGGAGTGGGTTTTTGCTTTGAATTTTACTAAAAACAACCAACCAACCAACCTTCCCCCAAAGAGAACACCACCACCACCACCCCACAATGCAGTTCCAAAAGGGGTTACTGAGAAAATAACCCTTGCAAGAGAATGAAGCCGATATAACAGGGCTTAGTACCAGATCAGATCCTCTTACAGAGAGATACAGGGTAATGGCAATAGTACAGAAGGGATGAAAAAAGTAACTGGAGAGTGATGCCTATCAATGGTCCTAGAAGATGGAAAGTGCTGAGGTGCTTCCACTCTTTGGTACTATGCAGTGTTACCACTGGTGGCCTTATGATACAAGGTATATTAAATTTGCAAAGGACATAAAGGTGGGAGAAAGTTGACTATGTTGGGGGAAGTATGCTGGTACACAGAATTGTAAATTATTTTGAATATTGCCCAGCTGTTGGGCATCATCCTTTAAAAAAGATGTGGCCCGTACAGTGTGATAACACAGAGACTAGAGGGAAGTGATGGGAATCTCCACTAGCCTAGAAAACATGACCTGTGAGAAATGACCAAACAGACTGAGTTTGTTCAAAACAAAGATGAGAAGACTTTGGGGACAAACAAGATACAAGTTTCATCTGTGACCAACCTCAGCTCCAAAGCATTCACCAGCATAAAGACCACCTGTATGATGAAAGACAAGACCCTTCAAAGCTGCAGCGTGATCACAGGAGTGATCAATGGCATCATGGAGGCCTTCAGGCCCTCAGCCAACGGGGTACTTTTTAGGTGAGAATGCAAAGATTATCCTGACAAATAGGCCATGTTCTATGCAACACACATGTTAAAAAAACTCTGAACAGCCTTGCCAGCTTACCCTTGGAGTGCAGGGATTCCTTCTGGGCACAAATCTAGCAAATGATTTAATGTTGACATGTGAGCAGGGTACATGAGCCAGGCATCTAAGAAACAAAGACCTTAAAAATATTAATTACGAAAATTCACTTCCAAGGTACACATCAAAATGGTAAAAAAAATTTTTTTTGGGCTTTAGAGACAACCAGCAACATAAATACAAAATGAAGTTCTACCACACTTACAATGCATTGAACTAATTAACAAGTATTAAATAACACGTCCTAGAACACATCTGTTTAGCAGTCTTTGCAAGCACTGTTGGTGATACACAGATCTCTCCTCAGTTTCACCGAACTGAGGAGACTCCAAAGTTGCAATGAAAGTTCTCATTGTCAGTTTTCAAGTGTGCAAGCTCCACCACAACCTGCTTCTGATGTGCTAGTATGCTCCTGCTTCTGTCCTCAGTAATAGCAATGTCTACCAGCTTTATGATGGTCACACACTTCATAACCACACATATACTCCTTAAACCCAACACCATCAGTGAGCTTGCCTCCAGACTGCTCCCCAAGGTGCGCTTCAGACCGCCTGCCTCTTTCAGTATCTTGGCTTCCCTTTAGCTATCTCCATACTTGATGGTGACCTGTACTTGGACCTGTCTGTTCCATGTTAAGTCATTTTCTCTGAATTAAATGTGTAGCAGAGTCCAGACAGATTTGCTTCACTGCATTGCTTTTGCATCAGGAATCACTTACCTTATCAAAGATCTTGTTAGCCTGACATGATCTAGCTTTGATGAACCCTACTGTATTTGAACCCATTTTTCACTTACCTCTAAGGTTTTCCCCAGTTAAATTAGTGTGGCATGGAGTTGCTGTTCGCCTCACTCCCTCTGCCTTTTTTATTCTCCAGTAATAGTGCTTCACCTCCAACTTGGCTGACTGATTGAAAACGTTGCTCAGGACTTGAAAACATAGCTACCAATTCTTTCAACATTTGGGTGCAATTTTCCTGGACTTGTCACAAGAAACATGCACAGACCTTCCACTTCGGATCTGCTAATGTCATAATTTACGTTATCCTCACTTGCTTTAGGTTCTCTGCCAATGCCCACATATAAATTTTTAATTGAAAATGGAGGCAATGTATTCATTCAAGATTTGGAGCAGCCTGAATCTTCATCCCATTCCTGGCATTTAGCAACCATACATCTTCCTTCTTTGAATCGATTTTATTTATATAGTTGAGGAATTCTTACCTTTTGTCATTTTCTTTGCAAGATCTGGCTCAGGTAGATTTTTACCCATTCTTTCTCTCTGGTTCTGCAGTTTCTAACACTGCAAGGTGTAGCTCTCCTATTTCCTTTCCTGTAGGTTCACTCACTGCTTTAATATTCTCTTTCAAGTAGTTACTTACCCACTAGCTCTACGGTCGTTCTCGACCTATTCCAATTTCTTTTAGGAGACAAAAGTGCTATACAGGATTTTTCATTTTGGATTTAAAGTAAGTCCATGATTCCTCCACAATTCAAATGCTTGAGTTTTTAGGTCCAGGCAGCCTCACCAATCGAGATTGCATAATTTCTTAATGTCAATGTTTGCCCTCTGATATCCAGTATTGTAGGAACAGATCTATTTTTGACTCTCCTGAAATTTGCAGTGAAAAACATGAGTCATTCATCAAAGGCTATTTTCTATAATCAAGTTATTAAAAAAAATATTTATAATATCCTTTTTGTTTACCAAAAAGAAGTTTAAAGCAGCTTCGCTTTGGGCTGTTGTGTCTGTTCGGTGGCTGCTGGTAGAAAAAGTTTATTGCCCATCCCACCCAAGAATACATGCTGCATATGGTATTTCCAAAACTGTCTGGGGAATTGAAGTCTTCCCCAGCCCGCCCTATCATTTAGTGTTGATGGAAATCTCTATCCATAGTCATCCCTGAACCTGAGGGTCCATACCAGATTTTGGGACTTTTCTATCACTCTTACACACAGCCACTTTCAAAAAAATGTTTTATTTGTACCATTACCTTTTCTCTCTTCTCAATTAATTACTTCATTAATTTCTATGAGTAATTAGTAATTAATAGCTAATACACCACCACTAGTTGGTGCAACTTACCTTGTCGTGGTGTGGTGGCTTGCGTGCCTTGTCGGGCCAGACTAAAATGTTGCACCCTGGCCCTCCAGGTTGGGGGTTTTGTTTTGGGCTAACAACCCAATCATGTAAAAAACAAAATCTGTTACAGAAATTGCAACAACACTATCCCACCGGGTTCGGTGGCATAGTGTTGTTGCAGCCCTATGCTCCTCGAGGAGTANCGCAGAGGCAGTCGGGAGGAGAAGGGTGCTGAACCAAAATACAAGGAGAGCCGTGCCTCCCAAAGGAGAGACCAGAAGGCAGTGAAGGAAACGCACCTGCACCCAGGGCCGGCCTGTGGGACTTTGAGCCGCTTCGGCAGGGTGGGTGGAC
>VXBL01004067.1:139879-170426 GCA_013400195.1 Aramus guarauna | reverse complement strand
CTGCCCTGCCTGTCCTTCCTAAATAAAGTTTTATACCTTGCTTTTGCTCCAGGTAAGACCCTGCCCAAAGGCAGTTGCTACAGCACAACTCTTCTCTATTAATTTCAGTGAATTACAGTTGCTATGCCAAATGCACCTATTCACTGTGATGATGGGGTTATGCTTCCAGGTGAAAATGCAGGATGAGAATTCTGGGAAGTAAGGATATTGAGATGCATAGGTAGGTCATAGCACAGTCAGATGGCTGGAGAGGTTGCTTGACACTAGGACAATGGACTCCTTTGATGGGTGACATACTTTGCTCCTCTAGAACTTACTTGTCCCTCTGTAATGTTTAAAGATGGCCTTAAAAGATAAAGTGTCCACAAAGGATCAATTAATTTGGTTCCTACCTCTCTCCCTCCCCATAGCTGCCAAGATAGGATAGACTGAAGGTGGAGAGAGACTTAAAGGGTAATTTGTATTCTTAAAAAGTCTAGTAAATTCTTATTTTGGGGTGGAATTTATTTCCTTCCCTCTTTTACTATTGCTTACTTCTCTAAACAAAACAAAACCCCAAACCACAACAAAACAAAACAAAAATCCCCAACAAAAAGCTATAGAATTAAATTGCTAAACTCTCAGTAATAAGGAAGACCAACATTAAGATTTTCTATGCAGCCATAATTACAAGATCTTGTGCATATTCATTATGATGATGCCGTTACTCCTTATGTAAAAGCTATATTTTGTATGCAGATCTTCCGCATTTTTCTTTTAGCAGCCTTGCAGAGAGTAGGAGAGTGTTATTTAAGGACTTTTAAGAGGTTTCTTTCGCTGAGTAAAGAAGCTGTGCCGTCATTTAACAATGAAGCAGAGCTGCTGAGATCCAGGATCCAGAACCTCTCCTGTCCTTGCCACAGAGTCCTACTATTGCCTGAAGCAAATAATTAGTAATCCTTCTAGAGGTTGCTTGTGATGTTATTACTTCTTGTCCTATTAGGAGCACAGGGAAGATCAGCCATGACTGTTTACAAGTTGCTCAAGAGAGTTCCTTACCTTTATCCTCATCTCAGTACGGAGTCTGGATGATACATGGTGGGCAAGACATGCAAACATGATGAATAACCAAAAAAGGAAAAACAAGCTGAACTTTCATCTCATGTCATGTTTGTCATCACTGAACACTGAAGAAGGCAGGCACTAAGGATAAACATTATCCGCTAATGTCATAAAACATTTTGTCAAGATGCAGACACAAAACTTGCTGACTTAGCACTGTTTTTTCATTGCTTTGGCATCTCTGGAGTTGCAGCAAAGCTCTTTGAACGTAGAAAATTCTGTGATGTGTGCTGTGCCAAATGCTCCAGTCACTAAAAGCAGCTTCAGTTTGTGTGCATTCTGCAAAGTGCCCGAAGCTGGCTACAGAACAACGGTGGAAAATTCTGTCTTTAAATGGCCCCTTTCTGCCTGTGAAATGGTAGCAAAACAGTTCCCGTGCCTTCAGTAACAACTTCCATGCTCCTTCTTTTTCAAAGACCACCCTCTACCAAAAATGCAAGGAGGCTGAGCAACACACTAGGGAGATAATAACTTTTGGTTTGTCACTGAACATGCACTTTTTATTTCGCAGCATATTCTTGCTGTGGCTTAAAACGTAACAGGAGTGGAAGAATAAATAGGAAGCAACCACAGCTGACTTGCCACAATTTCTGTCCAGGCAAAATAAAGAATCTATCCTATTTTTTTAATTTAAACTTTTAAATTTTTTCAGTGTATGTAGCAAGAAAGAACAAACAACTTGTGTGAAAGTCTTCAGTTCCCCATTCTGGTTCCCAGTTCGTGTGATACAATGTGATCAGCAGTGCCATTTCTTGCTAATAAGACTTGTGATTCAGCCAAAGAAACAATTAATTTGATTTTCACTGTAATACACATTTTTAATTTAGATTTTTACAAGCTTTTGTATCTGAAAGTGTTAGCATATATATCAGTAAGTAAGAGCTAAATCAGGCACTTAAGTGCTGCAGCATTTTAGAAAATTTTAATATAAACCTGTGTTGCTAGCAAACCAGTGCTGTATTCACACTCCCTGTTTGACTGAAGAACTGAACATTTTTTTTCTTGATGCATATTTACATAAAAGACATTTTCGTTCAGCAGTAGGAGCCAAATCCTAGCGGATATATTTGGATTCCTTTCATTACTCATGACATCCATCTAGTGGACACAACACAGCATCACAGTATAAAATTCCTGTCGCCAACAGCCATGTGCAAGTCTTGTACATACCTGTAGTTATCAGGTAGTGCAAACCACAGGCCCTGTCCCAGCCGATGAAAATGCAATTTTATCTAATAGACTTCTAAATTTTAAAAAACACACTACTTTATAATCTCACAGTGAAATCATTCATAGAAGTCTGCGTTAGTTTCTAACTGGGAGAAATAAGACTGCTAAAGAAGTATTCATATCATGTCCACAAAAGGTGGGTGAAGAAAATAAAACATATCTGCAAACAAAACCATACATTTCTTTAGTCCAGTAATATGCCTTTTAATCAGTTGAATAATTAAGTCCAAATCCAATGTTAGAGAAATCAATTTAATGGCCACTCCTTGTCAAAAATTTTTCTGCTGTGAGACAGACTTGCATTTACTGTCATTTATTTCTATCCCACATTTAACTTTTGCTTTAGAGCTTTCAGACTAACTTATATATATTTGAAATGACACTACCATTGCAGCAGTTAGTCTTATTAAGCTATTTTACCTAAAATCGCATGAAAGATCTGCCCTCCAGCCTTCAATAGAAAAACAAAACGTACAGACTGTTTATTGTTTAGGAGTCTGTGTGTTCTTGGAGCTATTTAAAAAAAAAAGATATTTTATTTAGGCAATGAAATAGAAGGTTAGGAAATTTGGATACAATGAACTTACAGATGTTCCAAGCCCTTCATTGACATTGTGAGTATTTTGTGCTTCTGGAATATTCAGGAATTCAAACTCAAAAGATATTGATTGCTACTGAGTAGTAGTAGTCATGCTGGTAGTAATGGCAATATGCTTATTTAACTTATGGCACTATAAGCAGCTAAGGATATTTTATTGTAGTATTCATCCTATCTTGCCCTTTTCAACATTTTTTAAAATATTTTTTGTGAACAGGTCTCACAATGATCACAAAGATGCAATGAATAGGGGAAATGCAAAGAGGAGCTTTGCATTGTTGAAGATCACCCAGCAGGCTGGTGGCAGAACTCTCATTTGATGTCTTACGGATTAAGCTTTGTTAGCTTGAGATTGATAATGTCATGAGGTAGTAGCACATTCAAGAATACAGAAACAGTATTCAGGCATAATCAAAAGAAATCAAACTTAGAAAGAAGTGTATGTGTTACAATTTACTGACTGTGAATTGTTCTCAAAATTACAGTGAAAAGAGGATTAAATTTCTAAGCCCTCTTAAAGTTTGTTTAATACCATTTTCTGAAGTATTTTTGAAAAAAAAATTTGCTTTTCTACATTCAAACTGTGAAAGGTGAATGCAAAATAAATAATATAGTCTGAGAGCAACAGAAAGCTTGCAGTTCCAGGAATATGTGCAAAGTAACAATGAAACAATGAAATAAAACATGAAGACAAGGTCCATTCTTTGCCAGGCAATGTGTATCTCTGTCAAAACAGGCAATATATGTTTCTTTGATTAATTCATTTAACAAAGAAAAGAAAAGACATGGGAATGCTGCCACTTCAGTAAAACATTAAAGCAGCAACCTCACTGCAACCTCAGGTCAATGGTAGGTAACAGCAAGAAACAAGCTAGTGCAGAGAGAGGCATCTACCTGCTGTGACACCTGTGCCAGGCTGAAGTCTAATCAACAGCTGACATGTACTGAATATTTTCCCTTCTGCTGTCATTAGATGTAATTGAAAACCTGTGGGTGTCCTTCACATCAATACTTTTTTCAAAATGAGTACTTTAGATGGGTTTGTTACAAATACATATTATGACGCTAACACTTATCCATGTCTAAAAAATCATGTGAAAGATCCTCTGTTCATCCCTCATTCCTAAATGCTTTAGCAGTATAATTTAAGTTCCCATTAGTATGGCAAATGAGCTTGAGTAGTTATAAGCCAAGGTCTCAGGCACACCTTTCCTACTATGCTGTAAAACTCAAATTGATCTTTGGTTTTAGAGATACAACCAACTAGGGAAACAAAAGTCATCTTCCATTTCTGGCCGAATAGAATCATAGAATCATAGAATGGTTTGGGTTGGAAAGGACCTCAAAGATCATCTAGTTCCAAAACCCCTGCCATGAGCAGGGACACCCTCCACTAGAACAGATTGCGCAAAGGCCCATCCTACCTGGCCTTGAACACTTCCAGGGACAGAGCATCCACAGCTTCTCTGGGCAATCTGTTCCAGTGCCTCACCACCCTCACAGTAAAGGATTTCTTCCTATTATCTAATCTAAATTTACGCTTCTTCAGCTTAAGGCCATTACCCCTTGTCCTACCGCTACACGCCCTTGTGAGAAGTCCTCTCTCCAGCTTTCAAAATGTGCTCCATCCCATTAGATGGAGACATAATTTTGCTAATCCACACATTTGTAACCTCTGAGATTACATACCACAACACATTAAGTCTAAGAATGGAGCCACATTCTCCAAAAAGATTCCATATGGTACCAAACACAGCTGTTGGGCTGCTAAGCAACATGGGTTGCCATGAGCACGTCCTTCCAGCACTGCCCACCCTGTGCTAGTTTATAATTGATTGCAGACTCCCATTCAAGGTCTTTGCACTGATTTTCAAAGCATCTCTCTCCTTCTCTTTCTTTCCCTCCCCTCACCCCTTGGCCTCTCATGAAGGCAATGTTCCATAGGAATGATAAGCCTGTTTATCAGTTTCAATAACAAATACAAAATACAACAGCTAGAAGTTCTGGATCTGAACTGTGTAGTTCAAAGACAAAAACGGCCACAGAAGTCGTGCTGCTTGACAGTGAGCAAAGAACTCAATTATTCTATCTGGTTGTAAAATAGCAGCTCTAATGCATGCAAATGTGCTCAAACACACACACACACCTTAATCCCACCTCAGCATTTGGTTTATTGAGATAAGTCAGAACATGTTCGTGAAGTATTTGGGTAGTAATGAAATATTAGAGTTGGGTACTTGATAACAAAAGAGCCCACTACTGCCTTAACAGTGGGATACAGGTTAATGAGCGTCCAGCTCAGGAGAGATGGGGCCTGAGGAAGAAAACAATGAAACATGTTTCTGCAGGTATAGAGCTCATGGACACTCTACATACAGAGAAGCATGAGGCTTCCTGCATTCCTAGCAGTGTGGAGTTTTTCTTCTCTACCAAATTTATTTTCCTTCAGACTTGTTCTTTCTGGTTATCAGCAATTTTAAAGTATATTTCTTGTGTGCCTTGGTTTTTGGCTTAGCAGTGGACTTGTCCAGGTCTTTATTTCCTCATTATTGTCAAGAAGCAATTACCTAGTGATAAATTTGTCAGAAGAGTATTTACTACATTCAAAATTCTTATGTCAATGGTGTAAATAATTTTCTCCTTTCTTTTTGCAGTTTCGATGTAGACAATGGTACATCATCGGGACGAAGTCCCTTGGATCCCATGACAAGCCCTGGATCAGGGCTAATTCTTCAGGCAAATTTTGTCCACAGTCAGCGTAGGGAGTCTTTCCTTTACCGGTCAGACAGTGACTATGACCTTTCTCCAAAGTCTATGTCCAGGAACTCCTCCATTGCCAGTGATATGTAAGTACATTATAAAATACTTTTAGCCTATGTTTTGTCCTCTGTCTTAAGATTTTTCCAACCACAAGAAATTTCTTTTGAATATCAAAGACAGTAATCACTTATGCTACTGAAGTAATGGATAATTGTTTGTTTATTTCTTTAATGAAGCTTGTACTTGTTTCTGCAGTTTTCTGAAAGTAAGGATATCATGAGGGTATACTTGATGTGTTTATGCGCTTTATTAGCTTTGACAGAATAATGAAGACAGTCAGTACTGGTGTATCAAAACACTAAGGAGAACTCTGATTTCCTGGCTATTAAGTTCTTTTCAAGAGAAGCAATACCAACGCAATTTCTGCTTCTTAATATTCTTAAGAAGATTCCATTTATTTACACCAGGTGTTTTTAGTTTTTTTTAAAAAAAGATTTACCAGCTGGCAGAAATTAATAAATTCAAGAGAGGGAAAAATTATTTCACATACCCTTTTAACCAAAAAGCAAAATTTTAACAAAATTACTTTGGAAAGTTATTCTATCCTCTCTCACTATTCTTCTGTGATGTGTGTATTCTTTGCTAGTGGATCATACGTCTCAAGTATCTGCAGACCCCAGGTTGCATGGGTGGTGGAAGTCAGATGCAAATCTCTGTTTATTTGTAAGACACTAAAGACGCGTTAAAATCCTAGCTTCTAGTTATTTGAAAGTAGTAGAAATCAAGAGTAACTTTTGCTTGTTTGATTGTTTGCCTTATCTGCTCCAAATTTCACTGCCAAGTAGATGTTTATGCTTCAGTTCTAAACCACTAAAATAAAGGACCAGGCTTGTAAGAGTGCCCTAGTGAATGAGGACATCTAATGCATTAAAAATCCAGCATTAATATAAATAAATGCTGGTTTTTAATGATGCAAAATCCAATTGATATCCTCTTTAAAAAATAACAGAGTACGCACAACAAAGGAAAAGATGTTCATATAATGAGTGAAATTTCACATGATACTTAACTTGTAGTCATTATAATTGAACACTCCTATTCGTAGCTTACATATCACTTTTAGGAATGTTGATTAGTCCATCTACTTATAGCTCTCTTTCTGTGTAAGTGTCAAGATGACAAAAAATTCATGCCTTTACAGAGGGTTTGTGTAAGGTCCATACCTCCATTAGGCCCTGTAGATTTGAAGTACTTAGTAAGCTTTGTGCCCAGTGTGACCAGTTTTGATTGAGACAAAATGAACAAGAAAAAAACAATCCATCTTGCCTTGTCATAAGGAAAAATGCATTTCATTTGCAAATAGTTACTCCCTTCCATCAAATCTTCCTCTGACAGATAACCTTTCTTTTAGATGGACAAGAGTCAAGTTTTTTGTGTGGCACCTGTGTGAGGATACCATTTGGAAAGACTTTTACATTCAGGGGAGCCATCCAGGTCACTGTGTTGCTTAGATGAGTCATTTCAATTAAGAATTCGATCAGTGCTTCACCCTTGAACTCATAATCCACTTCTGCATTTCCTAGAATTCTGGGTAATATTTCAGCGCATGGCAGTAAATTGGATAAACAGTAGAATTACTGAAACACTTGGCTCATGTATTCCTTTGGATATTTGTATCTATTCTTCCTTTCAAAATTTTCTTAAAACATATCTGCGTATAAAATTTATTTGACATCACATCTGGATAGATTTTCATAGTCTCTTGTCACAGAGAAGCTGTTGTACAAAGAAGGTAAATATTCCTGCCATTGTTTAAGAGGGGAGTACATTAGGAAATGCAAAAGGCAAGTTGTTTTAACCATGGAATAGTAATCATATATCAGTAAGACTAATTATAATAAGCTTAATTATATCACAGAAATGAAGTAAAAAAACCCCAAGGAATGAACAAGGGGAAAGTTTAAAAAAAAAAATATAAAGAAAAAGAAAATAAAGAAAAAATACCACAAAGCAGTTTCAGCTGAGATAGAGTTTTACTTTCTTCATAGTAGCTGGTATGGGGCTGTTTTGGATTTGTGCTGAAAACAGTGTTGATAATATAGAGATGTTTTTGTTATATAGAGATGTTTTAGTTACTGCTGAGCAGTGCTTACACATAGCCAAGGCCTTTCTGCTCCTCACACCATCCCACCAGTGGGATGGCTGGGGGTGGGCAAAATCTTGGGAGGGGACACAGCTGGAACAGCTGACCCCAACTAACCAAAGGGCTATTCCATACCATATGACGTCATGCTCAGCATAATAGGGGCTGGGGGAAGAGGAAAGAACAGCAGGCAGCAGCGTTTGGAGTGGTGGCGTTTGCCTTCCCAAGTAATTGCTACACGTGACGGAGCCCTGCGTTCGTGGAGATGGCCGAACACCTGCCTGCCGACGGGAAGTAGTGTTAATTTCTTGTTTTGCTTTGCTTACGTGCACGGCTTTTGCTTTACCTATTAAGCTGTCTTTATCTCAACTCACAAGTTTTCTCGCTCTCACTGTTCTGATTGTCTCCTCCATCCTGCTGGGGGGGAGTGAGCAAGCAGCTGTGTGGGGCTGAGCTGCCGGCCGGAGTTAAACCATGACTGTATGGGTTCAAAAAAACCTAAATGTGCTCATGGAAAGGAAACCCACTGAAGATTATTAAAATAGAGGAATCATTCTAGTTCAGGACATTCCTAAATGAGGCGGATGCTGGAAGAGTTTTCAGGGGAAGTATCACACAAAATTTAGACTACTCTCAATTTATCCCATTTCCCTTTTGCATCTGTCTATGTGCTTAATTTAGGTACTGCATGTTTCTTAAGCATAGCCACAATGCATTACAAAATATACACATTGTTCAGGTAATGCAGGTGAATTAATTGTACATAACAGCTTAACCTAGAATCCCTTGATTCTTCAGTACTTGAGTTACCAACCTCAATATTTCACTTTGTAAAGCCAAATAGAAAGCAAAAGTTATGCATCTTGTGTTTGGAAGGAATGTAACATAAAGACTTCTGGCATTTCCATTACTCTCAAATAGTGTGCTTACAATAATATATTCCGCTTCAGTAGCAGCTGATGAGACAGAAACAAAATGGCAAGATTTTAGTCAAATATAGAGTGATGTCGTGATCAAAGACAGCCAGTGGATGGCAGTGCTAAAGCACTGAATTCATCATTCTGTCATTATTTATTATTTGTGCTGCTGCAGCAGCTCTGAGCTCTGGCTGAGGAAGGGATACAGTCATGCTCAGTTCTTTGCAAACCCGAAATGAAAAGATGGGCTCTGCCCCAAACAATTTAAAGTCAAAGTATAAGATGATAACCAAGACACAAATAAAGTCAGATACTATACCCAGGAGAAGGTACAACGTGGGTCCCTATGCCCAATGCTTTAAATCTCACAAAGCAAGCAAAGGGAGTTTCATTGAGTGAGTTGAGATGAAAAATAACAGAAACAAGGGCAGAGAAGAGGGAGGTGGAAAGTTTTGTGGTTTTTTTTGTTTTGTTTTTTTTTTTAATCAGAGAGACTAAAGTATATTTTAAAGTGAGGAGCCAGATTAACTAAGGAAAAGAATAAAAGGCAAGGTGAGACAGGATGAGTGCAAGGCTGCTCAGGTGAGAGAAGGTTAGTGGGACAAATGTGGGTGCAGTTATGGCACTGAAAGAGGTGGAAAAAAGCAATTGTATGGTAAGAAAGGAAAAACAAATGAAAAGGAGTGGGAGTGAGTAACATTTTTTCAATTATCTCTGGGAAGAAATAGCATGGTCCTAGGGAGGAAAAAAAGCAGAGCACAGAGATAATATGAGGAGATGAGAAAAAGCCATTCAAGGCTGTGAACTGGAGAGGCAGGTAGTTTAGACAGGAAGATGCAAGGTCCAAGGCAGAAGAGCACAGATGCGTTGTGCAGCCTGGCTATGGGACTTCCAGCAGAGAGGTGAGGATTTGCAAGAGAAAAAGAAGTGAATAAGCAAGCCAGTGAGGATCAGGGAACCAATATGAGGAATTGCAGGGCAAGATCTGCAATGACAGACAGGAAAACAATTTTGAAGAGAAGGAGAATAAAGAATAGAAAGTCAGGAGAAAAAAGTCCCCAACAGCACAGTTGCAACACTGGGAAAAAAGGGAACAGAAGCTATCTGAAAGATGAGAGAAATCATCACTGTTGTACTGGAAGAATTGTCATTTTGTACATTCGAAGGCATCAGTGAAGCAGGGAGCTTTGAATGTAGGTGTCTTGCAGAGGTGGCCTGATTACTTCATACTCACCTGTTTGAACTGCTGCTGCTGCTCAGAGCTTGCAAACGCAGCCAGGGAGGTGGCAGTGCTAACACGTTTCATGTCTTTCTTGCTCAGGGATTGCTGCTCTGATTAACTGAGCATGAGATCGAATTTGTAGAGAATCTCTGTTTTGGCAAAAACCAGGTCTCTAACTAGGTTAAAAAATGGAGTCTTCAGTGAAATCATTAGCACTCTCATGAAGACTAGAAAGAAGCCAATAAGCAGTCCATTAGCTAGGGCAGAGCCCAGGTTTTAACTGCCACTGTAAAGGGAGAAAAGCATGTGTAGTCCTCCTGGGATCCTGAAGAAGCACAACAGACTGTAGTAGACCTGTCCAGAGGACCAAGACACTCTCGGTACAGTCTGTCTGAGCTCCAGTATGTCTTCTGAATGTATGCAAAAAGTATGCAACAGTAAGCACTCCTTAGGTCTACCCTTTTCTCATGTCCACAAGGTCACGGAACACAGCTCAGAGCCAACATCTTGGTCTTTCCAGGACTTGGCCAACTGAACCTCGTTCAGTAGAAACATAGCTGGTGTGGGGAGTTTTATGGGCTTCTTTGGAAAGGCTCAGCACTGTTTCCTCAATCAGGTGAAATATCAGTATAAGCTCTAATCAGTATGGTTACTCAAAATTTGTTAATTGCTGTTAAACCTTGCTTCCAAACTTTAAGGACCAGAACCCAGCCAGGGAATGCTGACTGTAGGGAACTGCAGGGTCATTGGCCTGGTGATCTGCTAAATGGCCAAATGGTCACCAGTACACCCATTCCCCAAACTGGCCAGCCTACTGCATTCTGCCAATACCTCCTGTAGGCAGTAACATCCCTCTGCTGCTGACCCTGGTAAAACAAATGCCAAGAGGATGCAATTCACTCCAGAACTTTTTTTCCTAACCTTATAGTATTATCCTGCCTCCTTCTAGAGGACGTGCTGTTTTGTACACTGTACTTGAACATATCAGTAACCCTTGACTCCATGTTTAGAAGAAAAAATAAATAATCCTCTCCTTGAATAGAAAAACCCAAATGTAGATTATTTTGGAAAAAGGGAGCCTCTGTAATCTGATAAACATAGATACTGACGTACAGAGATTTGGATTGTTTTGTCAGGATGAATTATCTCCTTCTTCAATAGCTGTAAAAATAGTTGTGGGATTTTTAATTTGTACGGGTATTTTTTTTCCAAAATAATCTGTAATTTTGCAAAGAATAGAGCATAACAGAAATATTCTGGCTGCAAAAATTACCTTAAATAAAGGGAAATTCCAAGGTAGGGAGTTCCCTTATTTGTCAGTGAGTGGCAGGTTTGGTCCTGACCTGAAGCTGCAAAAGGGCTGAAATATCCCTTTAACTGCCATGTGGAACAACTGCCAGAGAAAAGAATTTTTGAGGTAAACTCTCACACATGTTTCCCAGTTCATGACAGCCTGTTCAGCTTTTAGAAAAATAACCTTGTATTAAATCTATATCAGATTAATAAAGGGAATGTACTTTAAAATAATGGCCGATAAAGAGGGCAAACCTGGACAGTTAATAATGTTCACCTGAGCCTTAATATGCCAATAAAATCATGAAATGAGGATATATTTTCTCATCCAGAACAGGAAGCCAAATTACTAGTGATACAGCTTATTCTTCTGTTTCTGAGCCAGGAAGGCCTGAATTTATTAATACAGTGCTGTGAGTAGACATCTGAAGTTAGGGAGAAAAAAACCCACCTTTTCCCTGAAAGGTTCTGGCCAAGGCTCTGGGAGAGCAGAAAAGAAACACAGTTACTGAGCAGAGCAATTGCACTTCAGTTTAACACATTGGAAATACTGTCTTTCCAAATAAACTGCTGTTGAACTTCCTTATGATTTATTGGGGTTTTTTTCTCAGAATCTCTGATATTGCTATATGGAATAGCTGAAAAGAGCCAGTCCAGCCTGCTTTAAAAAAATCTTTTAAGATCCATTTTCTATGTGTGTTTCACCTTACAAACAATGCAAAATGTGTTAATGAAAAAATGTATTAAATGTCTTGAGACACTTATTTGTCCATGGAAAGAAATGTACTTATATGGCTTTAGAAAAAATAGGCTGATATTTTGCTTCATTAGGTTCTGCTTTTTTGTTCTTAAGATCTTTTAAATTGAATAAATCTTCTGGTTGCAGCTTAAATTAAACAAAATAATTAGAAAGTCACAACCTTTTCTTGGATTATAAACAAAAACATTTTGAAAAAAGACCACTGTGTCCTTTCCAGTTGCTTGGGACATTTTACAAATGGAATCCAAAACAAAGAACTTAGTAATTTCTAGTTTGCTTAAATTTAAATAACAAGTTATGTTGTAAACAAAGAGAGAATATTTTGCACTGAAAAGGCTTCTTTTGATCTGATTTTTAATTCAGGAGATTCTAAGGTGTTCTAGCATGTCTTTATATGGTTGCTGAATCAGGATTTATTTTTTATATGAAATGCAAAATGATTTTATCTTACATTCAGACAATACAGAACCATTATTTGGTTTATGTCCAAATGCTAAAGCCTAATTATTTTCCAAATATAACTCAGTTGTTAAACGGGTAACTTCCCCTTCAAGAACTTTTAACATGTTAGGCTCTTTTTTTTCCCCCTTTGGTGGAAATAATGGGTGTTTGAAACAAAATGGCAAGTTACTGCTCCTGTGCTAAACAAAGCAGACTGAATTCCTAACCCTCTTCAGACAAAGGTGGCATGTTATTAAAAACATGGTTCCAAAACTGATTCTTAGCTGGGATTTCAGCTAAATCACAGCACCGTTCATCTCTGGGCTTGCTACACAGACCTGCCTACATTGGACGGGACGGAGGACGTGTGCGCTTTTTCTGTGAGCACGTGTGCACACAACGCTGAAGGACGGGAGCAGTGTGGAGCAAGGGAACTTTGTAAAGAGGGACGCAAATGTTTTTGGGGAAGCTTCTTAGATATACTGTTTTTTCCAGCTCAGTGATGCACAGGCTGAATTTATTTCACAATCCAGAAGAACATTAGTTCTTGTTTCACCCCTCAGGGCACAAACAACACCCCGTATGTTTGCAATGTCAATAATGCTGTGTGAGCTGTACAGTTCATTCCCCGATAATAGACAACCTGAAATTCTGATGGTTTTGCCTTGTTTTTCTTGAAGTCTTCTTGTTTCTTCTTACATACATACGTTTGGGGGCCTTTGAATTTTCTTAGGGGACCCTTTTCTCTAAATCTTGAAGTTGACACAATCTTCCTGTGGCTGGCTGAGAGCCAGGTTGTTCAGGCTGGGTGGTAACCTTGAGTGGGGGTTGTCCTCAGCAGCTCTGCTCCCATTTCTTTTAGAGAGGAAATCTTTCAGCCTGCATCAGCAGAACATTCACATGGAAAGACACATATTCCTGTTCTCCAGAAGAAACACAATCATATCAGTTCTCAACACTTAAGCATATGGGGCAGGGAAAAGCAAGCATCCAAATGCCTGCTGCTTAAAAGCAGTTCAAGGTAATACATTTTATTTTCATTTGCAACACGCTAAGAGTTTATATGTGTCAGCTAATGCAATCAAAACTGATTAATAGTAACTCATTAAGCTGCACTAGCTTGATTGCTTCTAGTCATGTGTGCACACCCACTCATTAATTTTCTCTAACCTGAGGAGAAAACAAACCTATCCTTTAGTCATTGATGCTTGTTCGTTTTACAGCCTTGCTTAGAGCTAAGTTATGATTTCTGTTGTATGAGCAGTCCAACAATGACACTGCTGAATGGGTCTGGAGTCTTCACATTGAGTTCAGCTCTTTTCTGGTTCAAAGCTCTACATCCTCTGGCTTAATCCAGCCCCTCCTTCAACACACAAACCAAACGCCCACACTGCAGTAGCTTCTTTTCCCTTGCCGTTGCCTCAGTGACCCCCATGCAGACTGCCTTCTGATTTTAGAAGGAAAACCACCTAAGCCAGTGAAACACTCTGGCAAGTCCCTGGTCTGTTTCTCTTTAGGACGGAATAATTCTGCCAGCCTTAATGCAGGCCAGTTGCTCAGAGTTGTCCACCATTCTTCTATCATCTAAGTGGCATGCTATATTATAGGATTGAAGCGTTGAAGTTTGGTAGCTGTTTCGGGCGATGCGATACAGGTGATTTCTTGAGTTGTCCTGTGTTTTCATATCTTGCACATGATGCTGGCATCCTTCTGTGGTGGCCCACTACATCAGTACCTACTTCATTTCCTCAGGCAGGTTACCCAAGTCAGATGTGCAAATGCAGTCTTTTTGGAAAAAGTTTAAGCTTCCTGAGCAAGGAAGTAGGTAGGCCTTGATCTTAGAATCATAGAATCACAGAATGGTTTGGGTTGGAAAGGACCTTAAAGATCACCTAGTTCCAACCCCCCTGCCATGGGCAGGGACACCCTCCACTAGACCAGGCTGCCCAAAGCCCCATCCAACCTGGCCTTGAACACTTCCAGGGATGGAGCCTCCACAACCTCTCTGGGCAACCTGTTCCAGTGCCTCACCACTCTAACAGTGAAGAATTTCTTTCTAACATCTAATCCAAATCTTTCTTGAACTCTTCCAAAGGTGCTATGATACTCTTATGGGAGGTGGAAGAAGCCTGATAGTGTTTCTATAGAATATTACAAGGAATGGCAAAAAAACAGTAATACTTCCTGTTCTTTGGGTTAATCAGCTGATTCTGATTCCAGCCAATACAGCTTTGGTGAACGGATTCGATAGGTCTTGGTTCAGATGACCATCACTGAGATGTAGTTCGCTGCCCTTGTAACCAAGCAAAGTGTCTTGTTTCTAGTCTGCTCAAAAGCACAGGCATTGTGATATGATTCTGGTGATGCACAGTAAGGGGAGATCTAACGGTGGCCTTCCAGTATCTGAAGGGGCCTACAGGAAAGATAGTGAAGAGCTGTTTATCAGGGAGTATAGTGACAGGACAAGGGGTAATGGGTTTAAGCTGAAGGAGGGTAGATTTATATTAGATATAAGGAAGAAATTCCTGACTGTGAGGGTGGTGAGGCACTGGAACAGGTTGCCCAGAGAAGCTGTGGATGCCCCCTCCCTGAAGTGTTCAAGGCCAGGTTGGATGGGGCTTTGGGCAACCTGGTCTAGTAGAGGGTGTCCCTGCCCATGGCAGGAGGTTGGAGCTAGATGATCTTTGAGGTCCCTTCCTACCCAAACCATTCTATGATTCTATGATTAATCAGAGTGTTTGGAAACACATCTTCAGTATTTGCTAGCAAGATTTATACTGGAGAAATGTTTTTTCCTTTTGGTGTGTCTTCCTAAGTCTAGCTTGTTCAGCTAGATAGTCCAAGAAGAACTACTATAACCAGCCTTTCTTTTGGCTGGGACAATGGACTTCTGAGGGACTGTGGCTTTTCTGAGCCTATCCTCTTCCACCTGGTTAAGCCTAATTGAAAGTAAGTAAATTGAATTCTCTAGAACTCCCAATATTACAGCAATACTTTTGACTAATTAGGGCAAGCTCTGTGCTGTATTAGAAAGAAGTAGGAGAACATAACTGCATGGTGTTGCAGAAAAATGTGGTGGCCAGAAACATTTAGACAACAGCTGACATGATTCTGCTTCGTTCAAGGTCTAATTTCTGTCTACTCTGTGATGGAACAAGTGGTTTCAAGTATCTCTTTGTAAAAATCCTTTAGGGTACATGTTCCCAGAAATAAAGAAATGCTCTGGGAAAAACAACCCCCTCCTCTGTACCTCATGACTCCATCAACAATTTCAATTGCTTGCTCTCTCAATGCTAAATCCCAGCCTGCCCACGGTGTTGCAGTCTCTACCCCCTGCCTTAGATGCATCGTCCAAACGACGCTCACCCTTTCAGTGAGATGCAAATCACTGACAACTCACTGACTATCTGAGAAAAGCTGTAAGCCAGTTTCTGTCACACCTCATAATGTGGGCACAACATTGAGAGGTGCCTCCACTCAGCCTTAGCTTTTGGAGCCAGGCCTGGGCTATCTCATGTTAGGATTAGAAAATTGTTTTTGAAGTCTTTAGAAATTGAGATTACATGATTTAAGCACTATTGCTGCAGAATGAACTAACTTGGAGCACTGCAATTTCTGACTCCGCAAAATCAATATTGCGAACCAGCCATTTTGGATTCTCCAAATGCAGATGATAATAAAATGCAAGCTGCATAGAGCGACCAACCAACCCTCCTGCTTGCTGTCTTGAGAGCACAGCTTTTGCTGGCTAGTATCATTACAAGATATTTCCATTACTGTATCAGAGTGCAATCTAGAATCAGATTTCATTGCTGCTAAAATCTGAATCTGAGCAACATGCATATTTTCAGCATACCTAATTCATAAGTTTAAGGTGTGTTTATTTGGCTTCATCTATAAAATGGGGCAGAAAAAAAAATCCTAGCAATTAGTGTAAACGATCACCTTACTCTCTGTTCTCCATTTGTGGTTTTGCATGTGGTATATTTGTGTTCCAGTGTATGTGCAAGCAAAACACTAATGTCTCATCTAAGTTGTATTTATAGCATGTTATTAGACAGTGAGTCTGAATCAGCCTGGTATACAGAAATGAGTGGATGTCATGTTTAATCCAAATTTAGATGTTTACACTGAAAAAGGAGGTTGCAATAGAGTTTCTGGCTCAAATAGAAGACTACTTTCCTGTTCATCTTCTTTCCCATTTTGTACATTGTGTGTAGACAGTATGGATTTTCCCTTGCTTTTATGTTTGTTTTATATTAAAAATATAAAAATATTAAAAATTAAAAAAAATTAAAAATGCCCAAATATGACTCTGTAAAAATGGAGTCAATTCTTGTGACAATGTGACAAAAGCCTTAGGTTTTGCTGTGGAGCACGGTGCAGGAATTCCAGACAGCCACTCTCCCCTGGGGCTTTTCAAAGTCTGTTGGCAGCTTTATTCTTTCAAACAGGGTATGTCCCAAGTTTGTAGCCAGAGAATCCAACACAGTCTATGCCAGTTGGATTTAAAGCCTGACCGTCACCCTCAGCCAGTACTTATCCTGGGCAGATAAATGAGTTTTTCATTCAAATGGAGGAGCGTGGCAAACCAGTGTGATCATGTTTTAAACTGATGCAAAACATCAAGATTCTTTCCACTAGTTTTATAATTTATGCTGTAAAAAGTTCTATCGAGATTAACCAGGAATTTTATTTTGATGATATCTTGTCCATGCAAAGGCATGTGTCAAATTGGTGTAAATATGTTTTGTACATTTTCTTCCCTCTATTTAGACAGAGTTCTTATTTATCCTGTTTATGTCTCCCATCTGCAATATGTGTCCTCAAGATCACTCACTTATATTCTTCATGTGTGTCTAGAAAGTCTTACTCTGAATTTACTATGACTATTACAAAGACAGACCTTACTCAGGACCTTCCCTCCAAAGCTCCACACTGGCAAGTGCAGATGTACATTTCTAGAGACCTCTAAGGTTTGGGACTCACTTCTTCTTAATGGATATCTTGAATTTTTTCTGACCACATTAAAAAAACACCTTCTCTTTTTAAACTGCATCCTAGCAAGTCTGCAGACTGTCTCTCTAGCTATTCCTCTTATTAGCTGATTATATTAAATTATCCCAACTTAATTAAGAAATAAAGGTTATGCAGTCACCCAGTCTATCCTTGTGTTAATCTTCCTGCCTGCTTCTCTGTCTGTCCATGCATGCATCTCTAAGTTCCTTTTTAGTGGAGGCAAAGTTAATTACTGTCCTTTAATTGGGATAGAAGAGTCAAATTAATGCCAGTCTTGAGGAAAGGAAGCAGAATTTTTGTTCTTTTTATTTGGCAACAGTCAGCTGTACATGTTCATCTAACTTCTGATTTAGCATAGCACTTTTTATTTCATCTTCAGGGTGGGGACCATCATAGGTTATATGGAGTGAGTTCAAGTATGTCCCTTAGGAAAAGTTAGAAAGGAAAACTCAGAAAAATTGCAGAAGGCCAGGCTTCATCACTTCAATGTGATAAATAACTTGTAATGCATTGCATAATTTTTGTTCTGCTAATGGAAATTTGGCCTGTGGTTTATGTAACAGTGATTAATCTCATGTGGACTGTTGTGTGCTTTAGCAATCTTTTTTGGTGGTAGTGGATTTGATAATTTTAAATTTTGGGGCTATGTGAAAATAATTCTGCTTTCACATCTGTCTTTCCTTTGAAAAATGAAGATGTGAAGAAATATGCCAGGCATTCTAGTTAACGAAGTCTAACACTGATGTGAACAATTTCTTTTAACCTTAAAGGTTAACAACTCTGCCTATATTTAGAAGCTTGTGATATATTGCACAGGGTTTACACTCCCTCTTGCTGCTTCTGTATATAGATGTGTGGTACTATCCTGTCCAGAATCCAGACAGGATCATCTATCAGCTTCCATATCATCTGGAAAGAAAACAGCGGGACAGTCATAAATTGTAGTGTTTACTACACCACAGTACACTGTGGATCAATGGCACTTTGATTGAATCATACATTCTTGCTCTTCTGTACAAAAAATAACACAGCCGCTTTAGATGTGTCTATTCCCTTTTTGAGCACTCTCACCTTTTCCAGATTTCCTGACCCAATGTTGATTAAAGATCACTCACCACACTATGCAATGGCTTTTCTGTTCAAGTGGGTCTAGTGAAGTGCTGAACTGCTTTGCGAAAGCTGTGGATATCTGTACTTTCAGTATCATGCTTTCATCAAAATAATGATAATTTCTGTAATTGTTGCTCTTGACACAAGGGGCATTTGAAAAGTGAAAATTAAATCCTGAGTTGATTTCAATGTATTAAAATAATATTTAATACTGCTTCCTCTAAAAAATGACAAGCTCCAGTGTTTTATCAGCATTCTCCAATGAAATGCAGTCCAGCAAGAGTTCAAGTAGAATGAAGTTGGAAAATTAGAGGAGTGAGGTCATGCTATTTTACAGAACAAAAAGAAAACCTCCAGGGCAGAAAGCCCAGAAACATGCACTTGTTGCGTCTTAGAAGTGCCTCAGCATTCAAGGGGTGGGAAACTAGGCCACTTGAATGGGAGGAAGAGCAAAAAAGTACCACCTCCAGTAAAGAAGTCCACAAGACATAGTGAGAAGAAGGATCATCCTATTTTCATAGTTCTGCCAATCCACACTTTGACCGTTAATAGCTATGATGCAGAAGTTGCCTGGGAATTTGAAGCACTGAGGAATATTTTGTGCATTTGTGTCATATGTTGGGCATTCAGAGTGTTTGCCACTGACAGATGCTCGTGACACTAGAAAGAAGAGGTACTAAACCCAGCTGGTCATTAACTCTCCTGTTAATGCTCTGGGTGGATCATGGTGTCTATAATAACCAATTGGATTTGGCTTCCTTCGGCAATTAAAGCATCTGAGTTCCTCCCACGGTGCCATGTTTCTTCTAGTTGAGTGTGAGGATCAGGCTTACACGCTTTCCAGCCAGGCTGGGACTGTGATTTCACATGAAGCAACACCTTATTCCAACCACTCCTGCAATGACCTTGTTAAAAGTGTAGACTTCTTCCACGGGGTCCATAAAAATACATTTATCTGTTTCAAGTAACAGAAATAAAAGAGATGGTAATAAAAACAGCTACACAGATATTAAGCATTATGATAATTTTGAATATTAGGGAGTTTTGTTTCATTCTTACAGGGTCTTACTGCTTTTTTATTAGGTTCTTGCAATACCTTCAAAAAATTTACTGTCTTGTAGAGTATATAAATTACAAGAATGAAGCTGTAGCAACTCAAACACAAATCATATTTCTCCATTTATCAGAAAGCCTTTTTTTCTGATTAGATTTTCACAGACTTGAAAACCATTGTTAAATACTAATATTTTATGCTTAAACTTAAGTAACATTAAAATAGCACCAAAGCAATGGTAATTTCTGCTGAAAGTTGCAACTTGTAACTCATCACAATAAATTCACTGCAGGAAAATACAGAAGGATTTAAAATGGAGCCATATTGGATTTTTGTCTTTGGAAAATTTCTTTTCATCTCAATTGCTGCTATATACTAGATATGATAACTGAAAAGTCCAAGTTTTCCCTGTCGCCATGGTCCTCTGGAGAGGTCTGACTCCATATCTTCAGTGCTACAGATGTTACTCTTAAGCTCAACAGCCCTTCACTCTACTTGTATTTACAAGGCTATGTTTTTTGGATACCGTTTCAAGTAGCAGCTGTCGGTGCTGAAGCAAAGGAACCCCCCTTTCATTTCCTCCCTTCTCCCCTATAGTGCGTCATCCCTGCACCTTGCCCATACGTCACCTGGTGGTGTGGGTGAGGTTGCCACAGCAACAACACACACTCAGTCACACCCCCTATAGCTACAGAAGTGTGAGTCAGTTTGAAAGTTTTACGAGGTTTTTATTTGTCTGCGATGTGCTCCCCAGCCATCTGCAGTTAGTTGCCCATCCAGTGCTCACAAACCTGCTGGTAACCCTCAATGGCGTTGCTTCCAGTACTGTCACCTCCATCATTTGGGATGAAATCTCTGCAGATCAGTCCTAGGTGGTCAGTCACCTGCCCAACCCACAGTGCAGAAAACGTCTGGTTCATCGGCCATCCTATAGACGTGCTAGGCAGTTGGGCAATAACTATGTTGATGATACTTATTTTTCAAAGGATATGTAAAGCAATGGTAGTGAGTAACTGCCGAAGAATAAAACTGGAGTTACCTACAGTGCATTGCAAAACCTGCTTTTCTTTCTGTTAAAGCAGTGAGATAATTTTTCAGTAATACCTAACTGACAACTCTGCTCATTTTTTCAGACACGGAGATGACTTGATCGTGACACCGTTTGCTCAGGTAGGCACAATTTTGCCGTATTTCTCATGATCTTGCAATTAAAGGCCAAATGGCCAAACCATTTTTTGGTTGTTAATATTATATGAGGGATGTTTGCTTGAAACAGAAAAATACTGTCTAAACAGAAAGTCATAAACCTCCCACTCCGTTATCTCTACCTCTGGTTTTTAATGCTTTTTGATTATCTGGAAAGTAGAAGTGCAACAACACAATAAACACCTTCAACTGATGTCTTTTCAAATACTGTAGCAGACAGTCATGATGAAGACAAATCTGTGCTCTCTGTTATTCTCCTGCTTTTTATAATTACAATTTCTCCTTTTGAACACCTTTTACGCTTTCAATAAAAGGTAATTTTAGATGCGAGGTAAGTTTTATCCAGAATACTTATGTTCCTTTACCAAACCATCTCTATTTGTTTGATTTTTCCATTCAGATTCAGTTTTATAAAATAGCAGCTCAAAATTCTACATAATTTAGATCAAAACTCCACAATTTTTAACAACAGAACTGTCTTATCATGTATGAAAAGCTAACATTGATATTCCTTGAACTCATGATGACAGGTTTTACCCTGTAATAGATAGGATTGAAAGTTAATTTGGTGAAACGATGTGGGGGGGGGAATAAATCTGGAACTCATATGTGATTGAAGGAGAACGGAAAGAGAAAGGTTGAGTCACAAGGCGGTCTCAAATAAGAATAAGATGTCCAACTTCCATCTGAATATGCAGGTTGCTTTGGTCTAATTATACGTTATTATATATTTAATTATATTGCAAACAGTGTTTATAAGATGCTGGCCGAGCAAATCCTTAATATGAAGGATACCTTTATCTTTTATTAGCAGAGAAAAGATTAAGCCACTTCAGGTTTTAATTCCTCAGGAAACATAAAACCCCTAACTCTTGAGCACAGAAAAAACACAAATTGCATGGTGGTCAAGTAGTAGTATTTGCATAGTGTCGGGCACAGTAGAGAGACTCCCTTGCAGCTCTGCAGGGACCCGAGCGTGGGTCCAGCTAGGCTCATTAGCCTCCACTTGTAACTGGCCCTGAGCAGCCTTGCAGCTCTGCACTCTTCTCTCCCCAGCACCCCAGGTGCTAAATGTCCTATTATTTCAGATCTAACGTGTACCTCAGCTGGCTTCTTGTTTTCACGTGGTACCATGCCTAGCCTGCTAACCTTTCTGAAACTCAGCCCTGCGCAGCAGGTACAGACTCATTCATCGCAGTCCAGCAGAGGCAGAGCTAATAAGCATGACTGTACCTGAGATCACTCACCGAGGAGTCACTTAGCTACCTTTGAGCATACTCCCCGTTCTCAGTGCACCTGAATATACAGCCAGTTTGAGTTCAACAGGGCTTACAGAGTAGGAACTCTCAGCCAGGAAAACCAACTACATTTTTTCGTGGCCTAAGACAGCTCTGGGAGCCATATAGGTATGTTTCTCTGATAATCCTAGCCCTTACAAGCTGTCTCAGCATCCTGACACACACAGACTGAACCCAGGGAGATTGACTGAGGAGAACTGAGAATGGACTGCAGTCACTCAAACATTTGTCTTACCTTAATACGCCAAATTTTTTTCCTTTTATGCTTTTCTTCTCATTCCACCTTCAACTCATCCTTTCCTTTTACAATATTTTCATACTTCAGCAGGTTTTCTTTGTATTTTATGTATCCATTTTTTAACTTTTGAACTCCAAGATCCTTCTTCTCCTTCTGCTCAGTTCATGTCTGATTTCATTTGTTTATATCCAACACCTAAATACAACTTTTGTTAGGGTTACTGTACCCTGGGCATGAAATTTGATGGAATATACAATTATTTTTATTCCATGCTGAATGTAAAATATGTGAGAAATTGCCTCTTGATCTTTGGAAAGGAAAATATAATTAAATTAATACCGTCTAATTAGGAAACATATTTTTATTTTCATTATCTTAAGTCATTTGGGCATTACCTACAATAGCTTGAACACTGCCAATCGTTATTATCTCCTGAATATACTGTCTGTTACAAGTTTTCACTAAAGCCTTCTTCTCTCTTCATCTTCCTACTCCCTTCCTACCTCATGTATAAATTTAAGGACCTGTGAAAAGAGTGTTGTATCTTCCTTGACTCAGACCTCTGGAACCTAAATTCCCATTCCCACCTTTGTTATTCCAAGGTCAGGTTCACCAGGAAACCAGCCCGGTCTCGGCTGAGAAACAGCAATGGGCAACTACTGCAAAGACATCCCAGTGATTAGTTCTGGGGCCTTTTCTTGTTCCCAGTCTGGTTCCAAACAACTCCTGGTTCCTCTCTGACATCAGCTGAACTGCCTTTCCCTAGGTGGAGAGGTGTCTCTTATTATCCTTATATGGTACAAAATTTGTTGCATTTATCCAACCACCTTCAAAAGAGAGCGCCTGTGCCACATGTAATAAGAAGATGCTCCTCTACTGTCTCCTCTAGCTGCTGTCTTGCATGAAATTAAGTTCAGAAGGGAAATAGTTAATTTATGTCATCTTTCCCAGTGTGCAAAGCTTGTAAAAGCCTGCAGACATTTCCCACCTGTTCAGGTGATACCTTCTTCTTACTCTGGCCTTCTTCACTAAGTCTCCAAATCAACTGTACCACTTAAAGGAGCCACTTCCATTTTTCGTAGCAGTCTAGACGTTCCCTTTGTCCTTTGAGGTTTGTGGGGGCTGAATCGCAAATGGAAAATTCTGTAATCATTTCTTATGCATGAAGTATCAGGCTTGAATAGGCTATTATCTTCCAGACACGAATGCTTTTACGGTCATTTTAGAGAACTAAGTAGTATTCTGTGAAAAACTTTCCTCTTCTTCAAGTAAGTCAGTCTTTAAACAAATAATGAGTTGTTTATGAGGGGAAAAAAAAGAAATAAACTATTGCCCTTGTATTACAGACATGTTATTGTTAAATAATGGTCAAAGGCTTCAGACAGACCAGCCCTGGAAACCTTTTACAGTTGTTTTGCAAGATCCTTTCCTTTTTCTTTCAGCATAGCTGAGCAGAGATATATCAGTCTCACCTGTGCAGAAATTTAGACTGAAAACATTTTGTTTGTTCCAGGTTCTGGCCAGCCTGCGTACTGTACGGAATAACTTTGCTGCATTAACCAATTTACAAGATCGAGCACCCAGCAAGTGAGTGTCAATTTTTGGCCACTGAACTTTTTGCAGTGATATTTTTTAAATGTAAACTAAGAATAAAAACTAGATGTTACAGATTTCAGTCTGTGTCACCAAACCTGCGTAAAACATGTGGGTGAATAATGACTTCATTAATCCCTTGAAGGTGCAGTACTTGATAGCTGAAACAACAGCCCCTTGCCTGGTAATTGCTCTTGCGTTGCTGTCCTGGCATAAACTTGGAGAGTTTTTGTGCAATTTATATGATTTTCAATAAATTAGTCATATGTCAAAGATCATTCAAAGATGATCATTCAGGCAGGGTCTGAGTCTTGCAAATGAACCAAAGTGAGCAGACAGCTACGCTCATTGTAAGCTACTTGCATGATCTGAACCTAGAACTCTGCCTAACTCATCCCAGATAATGACATCCCACTTACCCACAGTAGTTCATGATTGTAAATGAGACATTAAAATGTGATCTTTCTCCAGTTGTGTTACAGCGTCACAATTAACATTAACATTAGTTACAATGGCAAATTTTGTAGTGGAGTCATTTCCCCCACCCAAAATGTGTGTCTCTAGAACTTAGAAGTAATCAGCATTCCACAGATAGCACTGCATATGCAGTGCCATAGAAAGATATTTCCAGCCCCCTTGATTGGAATATGCCGACCCTGTGCGGTCCCTGCTTGCAGTCATCCACACATCCCTGCACAGCTGTGCCAGTCCAGCAACTTCTAACTTTATTCAGTGGGCAAAGCAGTCCACTGAGCTGCTTGCCTTAAAGATTACTGTGTAAGGTATATGCAAAATAATGTGTGAAATGTATATGCAAAATAATAGAATGAAAAATAATAATTAAAAAAGAAGTATTTCAGGTCAAAGTACATGGGAAGCGCAAGCCATGTTAAAATATAAATCAAATGTCAGGCTAAATGTAGCTCTAGGTATGATTAGGCAGGTTTTTAATGAACTTGTAAATTCGTGAAAAATTCCCCTCTTGGAGTACCCAATCTGCAGCAAGGTTTCACAGTTAGTTGTGAACTCCTTTGTTCACTAGAAAGAAATATCTGTTCTAAATTAACTTTTTCTTTGACAATGCCAATGTATTCCAGTCCCAAATAATTTCCCAGGGAAATGCATTTTCTATCATATTGTTCAAGGATTCCGTCATCTGTGAGCTTATCAGGCTTATACATTTTTTTTCTCTTTCTCTTCTTTTAAACAGACGATCACCAATGTGTAACCAACCATCTATTAACAAAGCAACTATAACAGGTAAGAAGAATTAATATGACTAAATTCCTCTGTGAAACCACCATGGGTTTCTAAGTTTAATATTTATTTATAAAAAGGTCTCACTGAAAACTGCATTTTATAACAACAACCTTATATTGTTTCATATCCTTATATCTGTTTTATTAAAGAGGATTTGAGCCCTCATGTGATGACTCAAATTGGTGACTTTCGGTTTTGTATCATATTAGCTTTCTGTCTTATTATCCTGGTTTTCATTTTAAGTTCTTTCTCACATTTTTTTTCTTATATACCTGTATGTGACTGTGTCATGATTACCTTCATTAGTAACTTTTTGCAATGAAATGTAGTAGGAAGAACTAGTATGAGGAATGCATTGATCTTTCATTTGGGACATGAAGTTTTGCAGCTATACTGAGGCAAAGTTTTCTCATTACAAGCCCTTAGGCAATAAGAAGAAATTTTCAAAACTCACTTTTCTGATTTAGGACAGTAAATTCTATTTCTGTAAAATTTGTAGGTGCATAAAACTCCTTTGTAAAAGACACTATTATTTCTAAAGGAACATTAATTTACAAACAGGACTGGCAGTGTAAGTTATGTGAACACTTTTGAAAATTTTACCCTGTGGCACTTTTGGTTATTATTATAGCAACTTGGGCTTGGGCTTCTTTATGGGAACACACTTTATTTGACCTCATATTTTTTACATCATGTTAATCCATGTGTTCTTACACTCTGCAGTTTTCCAGGGAGTTACATTCTCTATGGCTTGTTGGCATTTGCTTTGTTTCTTGATGAAAGTATACAGACACTACTAAACAGGCATTTTATCATTTAAACCAAAACCTTTATGTTTCCAGAATTTTCAAAATAGCTTTTGTCTTTTTAATTGTGTAATAGATTTGTAACTCAGGGAAGAAAAGGTACTTCAGCTCTTTTGAGGAGAAGCATGGCTTTGTCATGCTCAATAGTTTCTGTCTTTAGGCTCTAGAATATGTTAACAATGTTAGTTTTTTTAATCTAGTCTCACACACTATTCATATTTACCTGTAAAAAAACCCCTATCTTAGCAATTCTCTACAATTTTATTCTCCTAGGAACCCATCATGTAATCTGAGCGTTTGTGTGTAGGGAACAGAGGGTTAAATCTTTAAATCTATTTTATGAACAGAAAAGTATCCTTCCTTAGGAAAGTTATGCAATCATACTTAAATTCATGGTAATTAAATAAATGGGATAAGGAGACAGATAAATGCTTAGATCAATTATAATCATAATCCTTTGTTAATGTATTCCTTTAAGAGGTGATTTTGGGCATTGGTTTCATATTATTCTCCATGAGACATTTCAGTTATTGATAGATGTTATGCCTATTTTTAATTGTGGGATTTGTCTTATACAACACAGTCATCCAGAAGTCTGTTACCTTAACTGGAGATAGAAATATTGGAAAGTAGGGCTCTTTCTTTGCTTCCAGGGGACTAACTTTAGAAAGCCTATAACACAGTAAAATCCCTGACAGTAAAAGAAAATGTGATATCCAGAAGAGAAGATAGGCATGCATGTGAACACACAGCGAGCCTACCTGACATGGTCACCCACTGTTGTTTGCCTGAGGTCAGCTTCTTTCCTCCAGCAGAAGAAGCTGCCCAGACCGCAGGACCCAAGACACACTCTGCTGAAAGATGCAGTTGCTCATTTTATATTCCCCTCCATCTGAAGATTTCCATTCAGTTAATCTTCAGAGTGCACTCTACATGTCAGGAGCAATAAATCCTCTGAAGTTTTAATGTTTAGAAGGAAGGTGGTGCAGTCAGTGCTGCAACTAATTTAGAAAACACTTCTGTGCCAAGAAATTTCAAGGAAGCAAGAGAAGGCAAAGAATAGTAAGGATAATTTAATCTAATTTAGTTAAATCTGATTTCTCACAGATGATGCTGCTGGAATTGTTGTGCCCAAATTGTGCATTGAACTGAGTGAACTGGGGCCTGTGTGCATTGGCTAAAAGACTTTAATGATACAAGAAAGATATTAAGCACCTATAAAGCATGAAAATGGCTACAATTCATTTTGACTGTTAAATGCAGATTGAGGCTGGATACTCTTTTGCCTGAACGAGTTTGCCCATTCTTAGTCATAGACTGGTTTTGATATTTCCATAGCAACAAATTTCATGGCATAAGCACAGAAGTATGCATAGGTGCTTTCTTGGGGCATATAATATCCCAATAAAACATGTTGCAGTACTGCATTATGCCAAGAAGGAAGATCTATTACAAACATTTTTCCTGCTCTTCACAGAATGATTGAAAACCCTTTCAGATCCTACTAAGCTTTTTGAATTCTTCTGGGGAATATTTAAAGTGTAGTTTGTGCAGTTCCTTCCTGCTGAGAAATCCTCCTGGTCATGCTGTTCTTAGAGTTCATGTTATGGAGTATCCAGAACACTACACCAGACAGGTAGAGCCCCATCACATCATCCAGATGGCTCAGCTGGCAATCTCAGTGAGAAGTGATCACCAGCATAACAAATTAGGTGACTGGAAGGCTAACTGTCACTAAACTATGTCAATGCTAAACCAGAAACAGACACTTAAGATGGAGAGCTTATGTTGCTAAGCTTCCTGGAAGAAGTGTCTTTGGGAAGACTCTAACTGAGAAAAGGGAAGATCACAGAAAGCAAAAGTGTAGCAAAAACTACTGCAGAAGATGCAGGGAAAACAATAAGGAAAGGACAATAAGGAAAAGACAAAAGAGATTTGGTAAAACCAAGTGACTAAAATAGCAAGAGCAAAATTTTCCCATTTAGTAGTATTATAAGAATTCAACCTGAGGCATAAATGAGGGTGAAAATGCATTAGCAGAAAAGTAAGAAACTGTGGAACTGAGAAGTGAAGCAGCACGTGAATCAAATGTTCAAATTCTTAGAAGCAACAGCACCCATGGAGGCCTTAAAATTTGCAGTGATTTTTCAATGTAAATATGTAGGAGTCAATGATCAAAATATGGTCTGTTCTATTCAAAATATCCACACAAGTCCCTTTTGGAAACTGCACTGAAAGAAGCTAACAAATATCAATGACATACTTGATCTTCAGTATCAGCCAAGTATGCTATAGCATGCTGAGTGTTCCTTCTGCAGACATATTAGGAGGTAGGAGGTGGGAGCTTTTCATGTAACAACTGACTTCTTAGATGGCACTTTTCTTACTTGCTTTAGACATCTAGGATGTAGGTACCTCTTTTGTCAAGGCTCTTTAGACTCCCATTATAGTCAGTGTGAATAGCAGACGTGCAAACTGACTTAGATGTCTTCTTTAAAAAAAAGATGAATTGCTCCCTGAAAGTGCTATCTCTCTCCCATGACTGAGACCAGCATGGGATAAATTCCTTTTTTCTGTACAGTGCTTCCATGCCTGGTGTTGTGTGCTTCAACCAGAAAAGGGGTTCGTCTGACTATGAGTCACATTCTCCAGGCAGTGATATGGTGTTTCAAATTGATAGTAATTCTCTTAACACAACCAATGAATTATAAATAACATTAGAAAGAAAGAAAGAAAGAAAGAAAGAAAGAAAGAAAGAAAGAAAGAAAGAAAGAAAGAAAGAAAGAAAGAAAGAAAGAAAGAAAGAAAGAAAGGAGTAGCTGTGACTCAAGGATTGAGCTTGCAAGTTTTAATTTTTGACTGATAAATAAGTGAGTAAGCATTAGTTATCTTTTGCTTACTACAGTTCTAATAGCTACCTTTCTAAATCAGAATAATTTGAATTAGTAAGGAATCATATAAGGTCTTTCTTGATATGTGTCAGATTTAAAACAGATAGGAGATTTCACAGTTTCTCTGTCCACTAATGACAATTTGCAAAGCTTTCATGTGCAAAGATTCCGCATGTAGGAGGAGGTAAGTTTGCCCAAAGGAATGAGTTTCTGAGCCTCTGAATACTATCACAACTACTGATTAACTGGCAAGACTTAGTTAACCTGAAATCACAGGCATGGGGTCTGATTCATCTATGTACATATATTAGATAGACACAATACCTAATTCATAGTAATAGCTTTAAAGTGTATTTAAAAGTAGACTACAGAACCCCTTTATATTACAAATACAGGGCCAAAGGACCTGTAAATGAAAACTTGTATATGTAACAAAAAAAGTAATTTAATTTAATCATAAAGTAAGTCATAATGGCAAAATTTCACTTTTTTAGAAGTTATTTACGTTTTTCAATTTTGCATCAAAAACTAATGCAAACCTATTTCATCTGAGAGAGGAAAGTATATGGAATATATTATTCAATAACAAGATCTATTTCATTTATTAAAACATAGGAAGCATGTGGCTTAGTTTCAGGAAAACCCCTTCACATTTTCTCCTGTATACAAAACCCCCAAAATCAATCAACAAAATAAACAAAAAACCAAAACAAAAACACACCAACCAACGAACCAAAAAAAACCCCAATAATAGAGAAATAAACTATTTGCAAAGATTATGAAGTTATAAATCTAACTGAATTAATTTGCTACTCCACACTCTCATTGCTTCTTACTGGATTTGAGTTACACTCTTAACATGTATAGCTTTGCATAATAAATCCAGCAGAAATCAAAATCATGCTAATTAAATGGAATTTCTTACATGTTTTTCATGAGCTTTGTCCAACAGTTTTCATGATTTATATCGATTAGCTTCAGGTTTCCCAATTAAGTTAATGGCTGTGAAATGGGATCTACCAGGTTTTTGCTAGAGATTTTATTTTATTACATTGAAAGTGTAATCAATTATTATATAATAATTAAATATTAATTAAAAATTAGCCTTCTGTCTTTCAGTATGATACACTTAAATATCACTAAGCTAACCACCCATATTCATACAGACTAAACTCCTTCTAAATACAAGCAACTGTAACAAGAAAACTTTTTTTTCTAATAACAACAAAAATAAAGGTTACAGATGAAAACCAGTAGGTCATATCGTATTGGGAATAATAGATTATTTTGAGTGTGCATATCTATGTAGAAGTGTATCTCTCACTCATACCAGTTCTGTAACTGAAAGATTTTATTGAATAACAGGATGGAATTTAAATAGAATAAATTCTGTTCAACAAGAGGTAACATTCTTGATATGCTTTAAACTGTTCAGAAGTCCAGAAGCCAAAGCGTTACATACCTTGCTGACTCTTGTAGGGCCTGACTGAGCTGGAGATGTCCTCAATAATCCAAATGCCTTTTATTCTTTCCTGCGTCTGAAGCACAGCAGGGGATACAATATATGTACAGGATATACAGAGACCATGAGTGGACAAAAAAAAAAA
>VXBL01004067.1:92620-121164 GCA_013400195.1 Aramus guarauna | reverse complement strand
CCGGGCCACCGAGCAAAAATAAGTTAGCTCTTTCACTTGTGTGCTGAATCACCTGAAATAGTTGCACGTGGATAGTTAAATATAAAAAAGGTGCGACGAGTAGATTTTCAGAAAAAAAAAAAATCTGAAATCGGTGCCTGGTGGTAGCGATCTCCAAGACAAACTTCTCCCTGGTTACTGCAGGGAGCCAAGCTCCCCGCGCTTTCTGCAGGGGCACGACAGGACGGCTGTGAAAAGTGTAACCATGGCCCGTGTCCCTTGGCACCGACCAGGCGAGGCAAGGCCGAGGTGCTGGGCTCCTGAAACGACACGCGCCCGCGCAGGCTGTGAGACGTGTGCTGCCGCAGGCAGGGCAGACGGCGGCTCTTCCTTCTGAAGTTAAAGATGGGGAACAAATTGTCTGAGCTGCATCACCAGTGTGGCCCACTGTATTCTGTAGCCCAGTTCTACAGCATTTGAAATCTATGTGGTCATGTTGATGGACCGTTTCTTGTAGCTACTTGGATTGCTATGGGAGAGAGTAATTTTAGACAGTCCCATAAATTAGTGTTTCTGATGGAGAAGAAAACAAAGTCGGTCAACTGCAGTCACTTGGTTGCCAAGGTAGAGATTGATCCCCTTTCACACATGGTAGAAATACTTTTCTTTATCTGAATTTTTAGCTAACTCTTCAGTATCCCCATAAAGTCATCAGAGTCATCAATTATTTCTGTGTACAATAAGTATAAACTCAAAATCAGATGTGTTTTTCTATCTGCAAGCACATCTCAACATCTCTGAGTTAACTTCATCAAATTTATAGCTGTTCTATTTAACCGTATTTATGACTTTATCCCTTTTTTGATCTTGGGTAAATGTAATGTCGTCCCCCACACACCCCCACTTAAAAATAAGCTTCAAATGGAATAGCCTGAGCAGGATGACATGTTTCTCTGGTTTAGGATGGGATTATGTTACTGTACTGCACATGAAGACATATAGGGGTGTTATATATTTCTAAAGATTTTGGGGGGCTATGTAATGAGTGAGAATTCCGTCCATTGAGATGGTGTTATACAGCAGTAGTCTCAGAAAAGAGACAAACTTCCCTTTTCTAGAACATTAACACATGATCAAAAAAAATTATTTTCCTCCTAAGCCTCAAGATCAGCAATCTACTTAGCGGATCTTTTAACTCCACATGCCTTTCCCCCTGTCCCTCTGTCGACTTTGGATGTGTCAGTGTGACCTCTGTTAGCGACGTGAAACAGTTCCCATTTCAGAATGAAAAGTGGACACATTGTGAGATGTAGCTAAAAGAAACAATCTGTGCCCAACTGTGGCAATCTAAAACTGCATTATAACTGAATGCTGTTCAAGATTACTAAGTTTCCATAACCTTATGGATGTGGGGTTGAACCACTCAAATGAAACATTTTTTAACTAATTTCTCAGAAAACAGTGGTTGCCCTGAAATCACAATGCCCGTTTGCTGAGAACACATGACCCGTTGCAAAACATTCTGAGCTCGCTTAGCTCCTATTTTGTTTCCCTAGTTACTTTTATAGCTTTCTTCGGCTTAACCCTATACATCTTGTATCTGGTACTGTATGAGTATCATACCTGTTTGCTCAGTAATCCATAAAACCTCTTGGAAACGAGACTTATATTTATGGGGGTGGGGGGTGGGGGGGGGAATAGGTACAGTGATATTTTCTGTATTTCTCTGGAGGGATTTGCCTGAAACCCTTTAATGATAAATTTCCTGCACATATATGTTCTGTTCCATGAAATAACAGCTAAGGACAAGACAAGCGGTACTATCTGTATTTCTTATTTGGTGCATGACCTCATTTCATTTACCATCTAAAATCCTTAGACTGTATCAGAACTATTGCAATGTACATTAATTGTTACAGTAGTTTTGTCATAATTGAGCTGTCCTTGAAATAAGTCTAGAGTGACTCTGCCTTGGTCTGTAATATTTACCATGGGTTGTTTATGCTTTATTGAATCAGATAGCAAAGCATTAATTCATTTTTGGCTTTTATCTTTCATATTTCTGATGTATTTGCTCAAAACATCACAATGCAGGCATGTATTTTTATGAATATCATAAAGGTACAAGAACTACCAGGAATGGGAGTGGTTGTGTTTACATCACTTTGTGTAATAAAATGTACCCCAGTGGTAAAGTTGCAGATTAAGTGTACATTATTAATATACAAAGTAGTATGTATGGTGCAGCCTAATCAATTTAACCAGGAAATATACGCTGTAATAAAGGCGTGAGTCACAGAAGCGGAGGCCTGACTGCACTTCCCAGGACTAGTCAGCCAACGTCGATAGAGGTTACAAAAGATTAGTCTTTTCACATGGCCTCTGGTGGACAGCCAGGTCCAGCCTGAGCTGCTGCGTGGAGAGGTTGCCATTCTGCACAGCTCATGACAACAACACAACTTCCACCTTCAGGGAAGTTTGCAGAGCAACTGTCTTGAAACTGGTGACTCTTGCAAGTGTTCTGGATTTTGTCTTGATGCAGCATCTCTGTTATCAATGCTGTTTTGAAAGACGAGAGCATGATGCTGCTTTGTGACCTTTCAGAATCAGGCCCTTAGAAAAATACTCTTAGTTTTTCTTAAAAGATTAACATTTATAATGAAAGATCTGCATATTATTAAAAAATATCCTGTAAAAAAAAAAAAGATTATTATTAAAAATATCCTGTAAAAAAAGATTATTCACAACTTTGGCAAATGATGAGCACATATATAATTTCTGTACATTGTTTCCTCTACCAATTCCATCCTGTGCAGATTCTTAAACCTGGAACATGGTTAACACTTAATAAAGAGTCCTAGAAGATTTATTTTTAAATCTGGATGTTGAATATTTATCCTCTGTTACACAATTAGGCCGTAACAGAGGCAATGTGGTCAGGTTGACCTTCTGTGTGAACATGTCAAAATACTGAAGATGTTATGTTGTCATATTTTTGTCATCTGATTAAAGTTTGCAGGGTCAGGACTCACTGATACTGGCTGAAGTCTGAAGCACAGTACATATTTTAGTATCAGAAGAATCTACAAATTGCAGCTTATGATACACTTTCTAAAATGGTTTTTTTTTCAGTATTTCTGAAGATGATCGAGTCTACACTCTAATTTTCTTGAGTGTTGCCATGTCTCATTAACAAAAGAAAGAGAAGCCTCATTTACTGGGTTAGAGACAATGCATGCATCCAAACATTCCCAAACTTAAGGAAAGTGTCAACATTTCATTGTCCTTTCATTGTCAGTACTACTGTACCACCAAGGGCCCCAGGCCAAGGCTAGGGCTTTTACTGATAAGCTGTAACTGGTGGTCTATGTCTCAAAGAGGTTTTTATTTGTAATGTCAAGGCAGACAGCTAGAGATGGGTAGATTCAGAAGAAAGGAATAAGGTGATGGATTATGAGGGGAAAAAAAAAAAAATTGACAGTATTATTTGGCAGCAGAAACAATGGACCCAATACAGCAGCAGTCTAATTCTTAGCAAGGTTTTGGATGCATCACATCAATGGAGAATTTAGGGGCACAATTTAAATGAAAATGATACAGCAGCTTTGCTAACAGATTCACAGATTCACAGACTAGTAGGGGCTGGAAGGGACCTCTGAAGATCATCTAGTCCAACCCCCCTGCTAAAGCAGGATCACCTAGAGCAGGTTGCACAGGCTCACATCCAGGCAGGATTTGAATATCTCCAGAGAAGGAGACTCCACAACCTCTCTGGGCAGCCTGTCCCAGTGCTNTGCTGGCTCATGGAGAGCCTGTTGTCCACCAGGACTCCCAGGTCCTTCCCTGCAGAGCTGCTTCCCAGCAGGTCAATCTCTAACCTGTACTGGTGCCTGGGGTTATTCCTCCCTAGGTGTAGGACCCCACACTTGCCCCTGTTGAATTTAATTTTGTTCCTCTTTGCCCAGTTTTCTAGTCTGTCCAGATCTCGCTGAATGGCAGCGCAGCCTTCTGGTGTGTCGGCCACTCCTCCCAGTTTGGTATCATCAGCAAACTTGCTGAGGGCGCACTCTGTCCCCTCGTCCAGGTCATTGATGAATACGTTGAATAAGACTGGACCCAGTACTAACTCTTGAGACACACCTCTAGCTACAGGCCTCCAACTCGACTCTGTACTGTTTATCACAACCCTCTGGGCTCTGCCTTTCAGCCAGTTCCCAACTGTCTGCTCATCCAACCCACACTTCCTAAGCTTGCTAACAAGGATGTTATGGGAGACAGTGTCAAAACCCTTGCTGAAGTCAGGGTAGACAACATCCACTGTTCTCCCTTCATCCATCCAGCCAGTCATGCCATCATCGAAGGCTACCATATAGACAAGATCCTGTTTGTGTGAAAGTTAAGATAGAACTGCAAATGTGTTACTTTAAAAGTATAGTGACCTGATCAGTGAGGGAAGATAATGTCTCAGGGCTGAATGAGGAAGGACATCAGGAAGAGACAGCTTGTAAAGTACTTAAAACCTAATATAAGTAGCTTATTTTTGGCACACTGGAAAAGAAGTAGTCAGAAGAGGGATGTCAGGAATAATGTGAACATAAAGAGAGTGAATGAGTTGCAGAATTCAGATTTATATACATATTTTCCTCGAGTTTTACATCTATTGTGTTATCTGCTGTCTTGATGGAAGTCATCATTTGGGTCATGTCAGCTCGTACCTCCATTTGCCAGTTCCTGCTGCCATACAGCACCTGCTGGGTATCTTCTTTCTCAAGCCCTGAAATTATTTCTAAGCAGCATCTATTAAGCATCTTTCTGGTACCTTAACAATGCTCTTTTACTGCAATTGCATTGATTTTTACAGCTCTCCTACTGACAAAAGGAAGGCAAAATAGGCAAGTTAGATTCTGTAGATGTTTTCTGAACAGGTTAACACATGTTCATTACAGGAGCTATTTATTTTCCAGATTTGCCTGTGCAAGCCTGAACTATTAGGTTCTGCAAATCAATGCTAACAACATGAAAAGCAAAAGCAATAGGCTTTAAAGCCTGAAGTGAGTTACACTTAATTAACTTAACAGTAGTATATAGGGTCTTTTCAGCAGTATCTTGAGGAAAATTAGAAAACTCATGCCCCATCTTTAGCCAGTTGTATAATTTGAGATTTTTTGGTAACTACGCTTAAAGACTAGTAATGAATAGGACTGTGCTGTCATTAAACAGTACTCACCCTGAATTAAAAAAACAAAACCAAAAAACAAACAAACAAAAAAACACCCACAAAGTAAGAATAAAACTGGCATGTTTAATTTTTATTTGTGGCTTCTGATAGTCATAGTATACTAGAATATCCAATAAATTGTTCTTTTTTTTTTTTTCATAATTTCCAATAAAAGAAATAATAGCAAAATAGGGTATGAGGTAAAAGCATAATATACAGGTTTTGTAAGTATTTTCAGTAAGATAAGCTCTTTCTGATAGCTCAGAAAATGTTAAACAATGAAAAATTGTTAGGTATCCACTAAAGTTGTTACAGAGAGTTTTTTAAAGGTCATGTTTCTTTTTAACTTGGTAATAAATAATCAAACAATCTTTTTATTATTATTATTTTCTAGGTACTTTATCTGAACATTAAAAATGCAACTGAATGAAAACATAAAATCAATAATATATCTTTGTTCCATTAACATTATGTGCATGGGACAACATTAACTGTAACAAAAATGTCCCTTTGTGTCAGTGAGTTCCAACAGACAAAGCAGAAAAAAAAGAAAATATTTGAATACACTGCCACTTACAGAGGAATAGCTTTTAAAAAATTAATAAGCATCCTGCCCTGGGTACTGGTTTTATTTGTTTGGGCTTTTTAAAATTTCTTTAATTGTATGGGGAAAACACAGTTCTTTCTTGTGGACTTCAGACAAATATGGTTCACTCCACTGCCAGTATCTTGTTTTCTTCAGGCCTGACATGAGACTGCTAGATGACATCACTGCAAACCACTAATTTAAATTTTATTGCTAGTGCTTTACATTTGTTTACATTTGAACTTGGCATTCTCTTTGAAGTCTATTGGCATTATATATATCCTCTCCCTTACTCTTTCAACTTTCTTACCAGAGGATGTTGGCTGACATTATTCTTTACCTCATTAGTGTCATAATAGTTGTTGTGGGATTTTTCATTTTAATTATATTGCAGCATGCAATGGTTTGTTAGGAATCTTTCACAGAGTGAAGGAGGCACCATGTGGAATCAGAAAAATATATTTGTGCTATAGTTTCTCTCTGTTTAATTATAGTCTGGTTAACAAATAAATAGAAATAACCTTCTGTGAAAGCCTTGATTTGTGCATGTTGTGTCTGGAGTGCAGGAACTTGAAGAATAGTTTGTACTTCTTTTGTGAGAATTTTTATTTCAGTCTTTCATCAAAATAAAGGTTAAATAATGGAAATTAAAATAATTTTAAAAGGATATTTGTAATTGAGGAGGAGGATGTCCATCGAGATTTGTAATTAGGTATTTGTGTAAAGGAGGCTTGTATACAGAGTTAGACATGAGACATGACTGGGCAGACTCTGAATTTATGTGTGCAGGTGCACCATGATAAACCACTTTCTGGTATCAGGTCTTTAAATGACAGCATGTGGCAAAGGTTTAATTCTTTCTGAACATCCCACCACTGACTGGCTTCACACACCGTGTTGCTGCAGATGGTGTGAATCTCGGTGAGTGGTTCTCAATGTTTATGCATATTACAGACTTTAACCGAGTGACATGACACTGTGTGTATTTATAGTGATAAAAAATGCTAATCTGGGCAGATTGTGCAGTGCTTCTCAATGGGGATTTGTAAAGTAGAGTAGTGCAGGGAAATCCTTTGTGTACAGGGAGTATAAACCAATGGGCTGTGTAGAAAACAGGTGTTAGCAAATGTTAGGAATTTTGCTGAAATAAGTTTAATCTGCTTTTCATGAAATGATAATTTAGAAGTTAAAAAATATTACAAAACTGAGAAAATTGACTGTTTTCTTGCATTTCAAATTTTCCATGGAAGAGTAGAGAACAAGCTTCCTTTAGGAATGCTTTTCATTCAGCATCTACCTTCTCTGTCACATTTGGCTGCATAGCCCAACTATCTGAGGGCTTTTGTTGTGTTGGATGTATTGATTAAAAGGTTATAATCTTGATGTCCTTGCTTTCCTATAAAACTAATCAGTTTTATTTTCTGGTAGAGCTAATTTCACAGTCCCCTTTAAAATTATCTATGTGGCACCAGCGTGTATCTTTTCTTTGCCCAAACTTTGCTTTTCTTCGGACCTGATGCAGGACTGCTGGCTGATGACTCTATTGTAAGCCACTGATTGTATTTATATCACCAAGTTGTGGCCTTTGTTAGCACACAGGCAGCCCAACAAGTATATCATCTTCCTTCTGAGTGCTACAGAGATTGCATTTCTTCTCACATTCTCTTCCTTCAGGAATTCTCTCTTCTACTTAACTTTTTTGCTAACAGCAAAGTTTTTCTTATAAGCAAGCAGATCTTAATTCTTCAATTTCCCTAGCTGCCTCAATAGGAAAGTTCCTATGCTCTTATTTGCTGCAGCAGATATAAACGGAACACTTGCTCCCTTCCCAAGCATAACATTTGGCTCTTTTGGGCACATTGAAGACTGTCATTCAAGTATCATGGTGCTTGGTGGTGCAGTGTTATGGAACACTTGAGTTAGATCTCTTTTATTTTCTCTGAGAGCTTGTCACCACTGCCATATTAACTGGAGCTGCAAGTCAAATTCTGTCCCAAAATGATTCTTATTTGCTGAAGGACAACAGAAGATTTTGAAAGTAATCGTGTACCTGTGAACCCTTTTTAATCAAATCTGGGGCAGTGTGATTCCTAGGTGGAATCCCGGACAGTGTGTCAGAGACCTGCCTTCTGGTCACAGTTTTGGGACGAACCAAGTATGTAGTATAAACTTGGGCAACTCATTTTGCCCTTCTGTGCTTCTCTGTCTGTTGGAATACAGATATTTTAGGTCATGGACTGGCTCTTAATGCAATGTTCTGCAGTAAGTAGCACTAGAGACTTGATGTTCTGTTGTAAATTTCTTGTGAATTTTTATAGTATGTGTAATTAATCCAGCTGACACCAACTAGTGATGAAGCTTCTATAGAAATGTACAAGGAAAGTCCATAAAAAGTTAGATATTATATTTTTTTTTATTTAATGTAATTTGTGTTTCCCATTGCCTCACTTTATTGCTCTATAGTATAAGAAAAAGTCATTATTAGACTGGCAATCATCATAAGATTATCTAAACTGAATTTTTAGCTATTCTTCTTTCTTGCAAAGACCTATACTGATAACATCTCTGAGCAGAGGAATGCTACTCTATTTGAAATCTTTCTTGCTCCAAAAGGTTGAGTATTTTTTCCATTTGATCTTCATCTGTAAGGATTTATAGAATTTATGGCTGGGTTCTTTTGATGTGGCACTACTCCACATGTGAATGTTGGGGAGCTGGAAGTCATGATGAGGATGCTTGCCAGGGATAATTGGCTTCTGCATTGTGGAGCAGCTCAAATATTGTGAGTATTGCAGTATGTAATTTGGGTGTGCATATTGGTTGTAGTTCAAAGCATTTCATTAGACCACTGTGGCAAGCTGAGCTTCCTGTTGGCTGGCTCCTTATATGTTTATTAAACAAGCTACACGCAGCACTCGAGAAAGGGATCATAATTTCCAGCTATAGTCTTGGGTTTCTTTGGAATAGATGGAAATCAATCAGAGTCATTTTTCTTTCCTTTTGCTTTTCTAATGATTGTCATATTCTGCCTATCATTCTTCTGACTTTCTGTTAAATCTAAAAACCTGTTTGCTGGCACAGGGAGGTTGATGGCAAGAGTAGTTGTGGTGCACTGTGTTGATTGCTAAAAGAATTGTTAGATCCTGCTATACATGCTATTTATTAAACTTTAGCAATGACCTCAAAAGCAGGCTTCTGCCAGTTCAGGTTTGTGATCTGTAATATTAGAGTTCTTTAATCAGTTGAATGTCTTGACTTCTTGTCTTCAAACACTTTTTATGTGCTTCTCCCACTCTTGATCTGTATATATTCTTTTAGACTGTGCTGTGATATTTTTCTCCTTCAATATGAAGGAATAGGAGAGAAAGTTCATTTCTCCTAGTCCTCAAGGAAGAGCTCAAAGACTTTAAACTGCTTAGGTGTTTACCTATCCACAGTCAAAGCTGGTAATTGTCTAAGCTTTAAAGTACCTTTAAAGTACCAATATCAAGATTTATTGGCTTCTATCTTAAAGAGTTAGCATGTAAAGAATCAGTCTGAGTACAGCTAGTTTTGTGACACAATGATTGACCAGTTTCATTCATTAGAAAACTATTCCTATGGCAACCTAGAGCCTAGTGTTCAGCAAATGTTCCCCCATGTTGTACATTTCACTGAAAGCGCAGAGTTGTACTTTGACATGAACCTTTTTTTTTTTTTTTTTTTTTTTTTTTTTTGCAAGCCTGCAAACAAAATGATTGTTGCTAGTATGTTTCCAGTCAAAATATGTATTCTTAAATTCTAATGAAACTGTGTTTTGCTGGTGAATGGTCATTTTACTGAGACCGCATTTCTACACATCTTGGCCACAGTGCCAGCATAAAGAGATATATACTCTGTCCCAAGCCGTTCTTTCTTATACTGGGGCCATCTCCTCATCTGTGCCAGTGCTATTGTTTATGAAGGCACAGAATAAACTGGTAAGAACTTATCCATGTCAAAAATAACTGATTTTTGCAGAGTTATTTTTAACAAGTCTAGTCCTCTTGTCTACATCACCATGTGTCCCCAAAGGAAGGGTAGTATACAGATGGCTAACAAAGACTGCAGTCGTCAGAGTAAGGACAGAACAGCTATGCCAGCATCACCACCAGGAGCCAATAGTGTGGAACCATCCCTTCAGTCCTGCACTTCTAATTTCCTTGATGTTCAAGTGTTATTTTGTTTATTTGCCATGATATACTAACAAAGTCGATTCAGCATAAGGTAGCTGATATGCTTTGCTTTTGCATTCAAAACAAAACCAGTCAAAAACAGTTGATTTTTTTAAATTATTGTTTATGAGTTCAACCAAGCTCTGAACAAGGCAAATGATGGTGGTTCCACTGCAGTCTTCACACTTCAGATTTATTTTGTCAGGAAACACTTGATCCCAAAAGAAGCTAAGAATTCTGCCCAGAGTTTTACAGGACAGAAATTCTGTAGGAGAAATATATCTGGCAGGAGGGGAAAAATGCACAACACTGATAACGGAAAGATGCATGTGGTCTGGATTCACTCAGCCTTACCAGAGGGTGAAATCAGATTGTCTGATTTCGTACATCGGACATACCTTCCTACCACGAGTTCCCCAGCACACAGCACACCACCACGCTCTCTCCCATCCTGTGACTCCATGTGCCAGATGCACCGGGGAAGCCTGAGCTGCAGTTTACCGCCCACCTGCACCCGGCAAGTGGGGCCACCAGAGCTGAACCAAAGTTAGGGATTCTGCCAAGTTGGTACCAGAAATCCTGTCTGTCCTTCCCAATTGCACATCCTGACATGCCAAAAACAAGATGCAAGGATGTGGGTTATGTGCGCCCCAGCATGCTGGATGTACTCTTCTCACAGAGAGAGAGACACTGCATGATCCAGTGCATGGCTTTTCACAAGGCAAAGAGGTTGAGTCTGTACAATACCTAATGTCTTAGGGCTTGGTGTGCACACAATTTAACTTTTTTTTTAAATTCAAAATTGCACCCCCGTTTAAGCTGGGACAAGCTGGTGCAGCCAACACTCAGCCATGGAGTGATCTGCTCTGGAGAACTGATTCTCTTTTTCTGATCTGTTTGGTTGGTTCTATTTAAAACAAACAAACAGACAAACAAACAAACAAACAAACAAACAAACAAACAAACAAAAATTGTTGAAGTAAATTATTTCCTATGGAAATAATCATGCAATTTGAAAAAGGTATTATGATTTCTCTTAAAAAATACCGATATTCTGTTATTTCTCTTTGTGAAACCCATTCTGTGTTGACAATGAAACATTTTCAGGTTTGTGTTATTATGAGATAACTTTGCAGGTTACGCGAAACACTCAGTTTTGCCTTGCACATTTCATTACTTTGCCTACTTGTCTAATCTTAAAGGAACACATGGCTTGTCATGCTTGCCTGGCTAATTTTACGTATTTATTTAGCTTCTTACTCATGAGTAAGAATTCAGTTGTCTTTGTATATTTTACTATGCTTGTGTAAACAAATGCAAGCCGTGGGTCACATCCTCAGCTGCAGTAAATCAGTGTGCCACTATTAAAATCCCTGATACCTACCTGTTGGCTAAGCTGTAGCCCTTTATTATTCATATTTTCCATTGCAGAGACTTACTGTGTTTTAGAGGATAAGGTGTTAAAACTATACCCATGAGTATAAAACACTCTTCTTGCTTTAAAAAACAATGTCCTTTATGCTAGACTAAATGGAATTTGAAGCAGAACACTGTTCTGTGTGTAAGGTTAGAACAGGTTACGAAATCCATTAAGATAAAGATGCGATTTAGAGTGCTACATTAGTTATGTCACAGAGGTTAAGAGAGTTTACCTAATAATCAAAGCCTGATTTAGTATTTCTTATGGCAGAAGGTTCAGCTACTTTACTTGTACTAGCTTGCTCCAAGTTTGTTTCTACTAAGTAAACATTCCTTTTGAAATAATCAATTTTGAATGTCGAAAGTCTGAAACTCCCCACAAAGGTATGATGTGCAATTTTCCAGATGGTACAAGAAGCAGCTCTGCACACTAATATGCACTGTACACTGTATTTCTCATGGAAAGTTTTCCAAAAGTAACCTTTAAAATAGTAATTTTTCAATAGCTTTTAGGAAAAAAAATAATTATATCCAACTATAGCTAACATTAGTTGCATGTTGGATGGCAATTGTTGGAAACCCTTAGTAAAAAAAAGCTCATTTGAGGTGTAAACAAATTGTCATGTAGTAGCAGCTTATTTTTCAAGTCGTAAAAAAAGGAAACACAACCAGCACTGTCATTTTGCCATCTCTTTTGATCACTCCTGCTATCACTCCTGACAACTAACTCTATGGAGTGGCTCTTCAGTGAAAATCTGGTCTGTTGCAATCAGTGGGACTTTTGCGCAAGAATTCACTGGAGCTGGAGCTTTATCTGCCGTTCTTTTCCTGTTGAAAAGTTTTATGATCTAATGACTATTTTTCAGTTTATAACTTTTTCCCTTTTTCTTCTTGTTCCCTCTTGGAATATTCATTGTCTCATTCTGGAGCCTGGCCAAGTTGTGTATCTCTTCTCGTTTTATGACTAATCTTAATCTTTTTCAATTGGTTCATATGTACTCCATTGAATTTCATTATCTATAACAATGAATTTGAAAACAATCAAAAAAAATGTTCATCATAATCTATATTTGCTATTTTTGAACCCCTCCCCTGGGAGGCTTGCCTTTAGTACATACAGGAAGCTTGGTGCGTATGCTGCCATCAAAACCGACAGATACTTCTTTTATAGAATCATAGAACCATAGAAGGGTTTGGGTTGGAAGGGACCTCAAAGATCATCTAGTTCCAACCCCCCTGCCATGGGCAGGGACACCCTCCACTAGACCAGGTTGCCCAAAGCCCCATCCAACCTGGCCTTGAACCCTGCCAGGGAGGGGGCATCTACAGCTTCTCTGGGCAACCTGTTCCAGTGCCTCACCACCCTCACAGTCAGGAATTTCTTCCTTATATCTAATATAAATCTACCCTCCTTCAACTTAAAACCATTACCCCTTGTCCTATCACTACAATCCCTGCTAAACAGCCTCTCTCCATTTTTCCTGTAGGCCCTCTTCAGGTACTGGAAGGCGGCAATTAGGTCTCCCCTCTGCCACAGTTTTCCCACCAGCTCAGGCTTGGAATTTTACTTAATCCTGTAAAATCCCAGAAGGTCTTTGTTCAAATGCAGCATCTGCAGCTTGATGTCATATCCTCTCTGTGCATCAGTGGCCTCTGAATCTGTCCTCTTTTAGTTTAAAACCATTACCCCTTGTTCTATCGCTACAAGCCCTACCAAAAATTCTGTTCTTACCTTTCTTATAAGCCCCCTTTAAGTATTGAAAGGCCACAATAAGGTCTCCCCAGAGCCTTCTCTCCTCCAGGCTGAGCAACCCCCACTCTTTCAGCCTGTCCTCATAGGAGAGGTGTTCCATTCCTCTGATGATCTTCTGGCCCTCCTCTGGACTTGCTCCAACAGCTCCATGTCTTGATTGTATTGGAGACCCCAGAGCTGGACGCAGTACTCCAGGTGGGGTCTCACAAGATCAGAGTAGAGGGGCAGAATCACCTCCCCTGACCTGCTGGTCACACTGGTTTTGATGCAGCCCAGGATATGGCTGGATTTCTGGGCTGCAAGTACGCATTGCTAGCTCATGTTGAGCTTATCATCCACCAACACCCCCAAGTCCTTCTCCTCAGGGCTGCTCTCAATGAACATGTGTTTTCCTTGGAGCTTCCACTTCTTCTTACTTTTGGAGATACAGTGACTGCTGGTTTCTCTTTCCTTCATGTATTTCATGAACTTCCTTTGCAGTTAAAAGGATACCATGAGTTTGGGTTGCCCTCACTGGAAGTTACTTGTACCTGCCTCTTTCTGGGAGAATATCACCCACCCTGTTGTGCTTCTTAATCTGTTCTTTCACCGTCTTCATATCTCCTATTAAAAGGTATCTGCTAGTTCACACAATAGCTGTTTTTAAACTATTGCTTTCCTCTTCCATATTATTCAGTCTCTCTTCCCTCAAAAAACAATTGGCAGTAGTGCATATTTTGCCCAAGTTTAAAGATGAACTGAAGTCCCTAAAATATAAGACACATAATATAGTTTAAAAATTGTATTTATCTTAATTTACAATACCTGCATTTTAGCTGAAAATATTTTAAAATGTCTGTTCTTCCACGACAAATTTATCCTCTGCAAAGTATTTTTGATCCATTCTCGGAAACATAATATATACAAACTTTGCAGTACTTTTTTTGCATTACTAAGTTTTATACTTTTGGGATTGGAGCAAAGACTGCCAAGAACAAGAGTGACATCCCACCAACAGGCTCTCAGTAACTGCTGGGAGAGGCACAGAGGGGCCAGCAATTCCTCTCTGCCTTTTACAACTCTTTTAAAAACTTACAAGTACTTTTTTTTCAATTTATTCCACCTTTTTGTCAGATGAGAAGATTCTTTAGAAGCTCCATTCACTTATACCTTAAATTAAGATTTGAGTTAGGTATTTGGATTTGTTTTTTAAAGTAAAGGCTATATTTCATACAATGGCTATACCATCTGTTCTTTACCACTAGTTCTTGGCTGCTCAGCACCAACACCACAAAAATGGCTTAGGCGGTCAGTTTTGTACAGAAAGTACAGCCAGCTCCTGCATTTTCTTGTATCTGTTACTTGAAAGAATTTACTTGTATCATAACTGCACATCTTAGACAGTAAATGCATTAGTATGTGGAGAAAATCGTTTATCTGCTCAGGAATTACTTTCCTCATGGAGATAAAAATTCTTGTGTTGTGTCCCATGTTTTCTCATGTTTGCCTTTACCATGTTTGATCAGCTTGTAAATAAAAAGATCACTTTCCCTCCTCCCTGCCTTCCTTGTCTTGTGAGGGAAGTCTGTGAGAATTCAGAGTAAAGCTGGGCACCTTCTTTGTGTGTATCACCACCACAGTCAATATTGTCACAGAAACAGACACATCCATGTAGGGTGCTGAAATTGGATTTTATAAGGGGAAGAAAGAAAAAGAAAGGTTATTCAGGACTTTTATTTATTTCATTTGGCAAAAATGAAAAAAAACCCAAATAAACAAACAAAAAAACCCAAACCAACAAAAACCCCAACTATCCAGAATTCTTTTGATGACATTAAAATAATTCCAATGACTACATGAAATGATTGGATGAAAAAAAAACTTTAATCAGATTTTTTTTTTTTTTAGAAAAGAGATAGTTCTGCTAGCAGCAAGCTTAGCTTTGTTTGGTTTCCAATGGATTTATTTCTGACTATTAGATTCCTTTGTTTCTAACAAATACAACTTCCAGTGGAAGTTTTCCCTACCAATGCATAGCCCTCTCTCCTTTGCAGCTTCTGTATGCTCTACAGGTACAGTAGAGCACGTTCTGCATCTCTCCACTCTGAAGAGACATTTATAAATTTTTCTCTTTAGTTGGTGACTTATTTTAGAGAAACTCACCAGAATGTAGTATGTTTGAAATCTGTACACATCTGCTAGGTTTGGTTGAGGTTGACCAAAAGATTTAAACATAGGTAGACATCTGGAAAAAAAAAAAAAAAAAGTATTTTGCAAATTGTTTCTGCTCATTAATACTAACACAGTATGTGTCTTTGCATGTTGCCAAAGGTCTGGTGTAGCGATGAGTTATCAGGAAGTTTCATTTCCTTGTTTTTATACTTTTTTTTCTGGTTCATGGAGATGTTTTGTGAAACAAAAAAATATTTTGAATTTTGAAGGTAATTCTGGTGAAAAATTGAAGATGTTCACTCTTTACATGTAGTCTCAGATGTAATCAAGAATTGATGTAATAATATAGATGAATTATGCAAGAGAGAAAATCTTTTTAATAGTTCCTGAATAAATAGCTGTACAATAAAGTATATGTATCAGATATTTCATGGGGTTGCAGGAGCGACTTTGTAGTAAAGCTACCAATGTTCATTATGTCAGCTTGTGAGAAGCAACTTCTTTTCTGTTGAATAATCAGAGCAACAAGCATAGTTGTTCTCAAGCTGAAGTCTTGAGACTTGAGAACTGAGGAGCACCTCAGGTCTTTGTTTTCTTTTTGAGCTTTTAGGGATATGTCACTACTTAAAGCCATAGGCAGATGTCCTCTTTCAGGTTCTTATCACAGAGGTTACTACAGGCTGCTAAAAGTTCTGCCCAAATTTGTTTCACAGTGAAGTAATTTTTGTGTGTGCTTCCTAATATAGTCCAGACAAAATCAGCTTATTTAGCTCAGATCAGCAATTTAAACAGCTTGAGCCGTCTTAGCTCTTCTTGTTTCAAGCATATTAGCTCTCTTAAACCTTTTCTACCAGCAATGCGGTGACATTAGTAATTTATAATAAGGAGCTATTACTGAGCAGATTTGGGCTGAGATGGAAGATGACATTTCTCTATGGTCCATGTTTCAGCACCAGGTAGTTTCATATAGGTTTTGGAAGGACAGATGTGCTCAGGTGCAGAAGAATGTATATCACACATGATAGAGATCTATGTAAGTATGAATAGCATGGAAAAAACTATATATAAATATACATATTAAAAAATGCAAAAATTCTGGTGAATTAAAACTAATGAACAAATATTACAAAATACAAAAATACCAATTAGGGTGTAAGAAATGCAGGTTTCTGAGAACCTGTTTAGCAATAACTGACATTGCTTACTCTTGAGACCTGTCTGCTGTGCTGCCTCTTTTTTGAGGCTTTTTCCTGTTGTTTTATAAACTTCTTTTGTTCCTAAGCCAGAATTAAAGAAACTGAGTTGTAGTAAAACTTCCTGTGACCTGAGCACTATATCATAGCAAACTTCCCATAACATGGAAAGTCGCTAAATAGATTAAGGGGGGGTGGGGGGTGGGGGGGAAAAGCCAGTGCTGATTTGCCTGGGCACAGCATCACTTGCTCTATCAAACTACACACATAAATCTAGTTAACTTAAAATGAGCTGAAATTTTATGAAGAAACAACCAGCACTTTTGAAACTGGTTCTAACGGATGACTAAGCAAGCTTTGCCAAGCAGAATAAAACCATTTTACGAGAAGTTTTGAACTCTTCAGGTCTCAAAGGAAATGTAGAGTCATGTTGGGTCACACTGACACAGTGTGTTCAGGAACATGCAGTGGGATAAGGTGCTCCTAAATCAGAAGGTGATGTCCTTTCCTCTAAATCAACACTAAGCTACAGTAGTTAGTAGGCAGTCACATGGCTGGCAGTTTAAAATATTATGATATATTTGTCAAGAATGAAGTTGGTGTTTGTAGACATGGCTGGCTTGTCTGGAAAAACGTCCATGGCTAAACTGCTCTTGTAGTTTCAGGTAGGTCCTATAATTATATAGCTTTTTGTTATCAGTTGTGCAGTGCACTGTACCAATCTGTAACTGTCATGCCACTACTTTTGTTAGTGTTGAGCAATATGAGTGGAATGTAAATGGATATAATTTAGATATGGTTTGTTAATCCACTCTTACACTATTAAAAGAAGGTATTGCATTAAAGTTCTTATTAGATTCCACACTCCTATTATTTATTTTAAAAGAAGTGCAATTTGATCCTCTCTCAAAATTTAATAATGGTCCCTTTCAAGTTGCTTTAAAAATTGCGAGAGCTGCACAGCACTGCTGTCAGGGACCTGCTGGCAACTGTGGCAGTCCAGACTGTCATGGCCCATGCAATGAGCAGCCGTCCTGAATGATTCTTTTTTGACTTTTAGCAAGAAATAGTCTTTATTAAGGTCAAGCTTGCTGTAGTAAATGTGAATAAATGTTATGTAAATGTACAAAATTAGAAATTGTCCTCTAAATTGCTAATGGGAAAAATATTTGTAATTATTGACAAAATACTTACCTTTAGAGAGGTTTTTAGCAGAAGATGGAGCAGAATAAAACAATGCAGGCTACATCTGATTTAGGAAAAAAGCTGTTTTTTCCTGACAACATTTAACAGAGGAGGTTTCCTTTGATTATATCCTGCGTGCTGGCAGAAAACCCACAGATTAGTTTTACCAGATCTCCCAGACCTGGACAACTGATTACTCTCTTACTGTAAATGTCTCTATATTCCCGCTGTCTTCATATTCATACCTTGAGCTGCAGAACGTTAATGGTTCTGCACTCGGGTCTGTGGATTTCTGCTCGGTTTTGTATCCTAGAACAGACAGTGCAGTTCTCGTGCAGGGTACTGGGACAGAGCTATAGGGTCCAGCTACAGGTTTGTGCACAGAGGAAAGAAGTTATCCATAGTAAAAAATACCATTATTTGTGTTTCTTTGGGTGTGTTCCAGAATTTCCTTTGAAACTCACGGAGGTGAGAAAGTCTTATAGAAATGATGCTTTGAAATTTGGACAGCTCTAGCTCACCTGGTAGAGATACTCTTAAAATATGATTAACAAACCCCATCTTTCAGTAAAAAAAGGGTGAAAAGAACCTGTTGACATGTTGAAATTGTCTCTGCATAGATGAGTGTCCTAGGATTAAGGACAAGGTACTTAGAATGATGAATTGAGTCACAAAGTACAGATGTTTATTCCGCAGTGCTCTTTCTTGCTGTTAGGAAATCAAACATTTTGAGAAACAAGTTTTTGATTCTTTACTGTGCCAGGTTTCCTTTTGCAACACTGATGAGTAATCATTAGTGAGCTTGTTAAAGCTCCTTCATTCTTAGAACAAATCTGCACATGAGCCACAGGTAGCACTACAAAACCTACAGCAATTCCCTCTGCTCACATCCCAGACTGACTGCCAAATATATGTGATTATTTTCAGAGGTTCAGAAATCTTAGCTTTATTTTTTACTAGAAAATAATAATTTCCAAAACCCAAAAACTTTTGTGGAAGTGTACCACTATCACTGAAGTGTACTTTGGGAAAAAAATTCTGAGTTCCCTCAGAGAATGTGAAGACAACGGCAATACAAGGGCATTCCCAGGCTGAAATATCTCCCCATCCTCATGATGATGAGGAAGGGGAGGAATCTCAAACAATGCAGTTGTAGCGTGCATCTCAACATCTTCTCTTGGAGCTGTTCCACTTTGTATAAATAAGCGAAGAGTTGAGCCACAGAGATACTGATCATTTGCAGGCCTAGGAGGGGAGAAACTTCCTTTTTATTATTTATCCATACCAGAAGAACTTGAGCAGAAAAAAGGTCAACAGATCCACCTCAAAAATAGTCAACAACCCTGCATTCAGGATGCTCACACAGGACGTGGGAAACTAGTAGAAAATTTTGAACCCTGTCCGTTCCAGGACAGTTGCGTAATAATCAGGCTATTTTAGGGTAAGATTTTCTTTTATTGCATTTCAGGAAAAAAAAAAAAAAAAAAACACCAACTTTGAACCAATTTGCTGTTACCATTCCATAGAGTAGGATTTGTATATGGTTTGGGTTTTTTTTTTAATCTCAAAAATTTTCTGGGATGGAAAATGATTCCCATCAGTTCGAATTTGGACCTGTGTCCGTGGAAGGAGAAAAGACCATGTTGAGCAATCTTTCTCACAAGAAAAAAAAAGCTTCAGAATGAGGTGGGTTAATCATTATTGTAATGTATCTCATCTGAACCTTTTCATTCTTACCCTACTTTTGATCTCTGTTATTTTATCCACCTAAAAGTTAGGGGCAGGTCATCAGTTAATACAAGAGTGTGGCACCATGTAAATCAATGCCAAGCGTTTGGCGTGGGACTTCTAAAAGAAAATACAAGGGAAAAAAGTCCTTCTGTGGGTTTCAGGGAAATTAACTGTTAATGAATATTGTGAAAGAGCTGAAATTTGCTGTAAGGGAAAGACTGACACAGTGTTTGTCATGTTTTCAACTCGATGCATGGAGGATCAGGTTGAGCTGTCTTGTGGTTTTGCTGGATGACGTTTGTCCATTGCCTACCTGTCATCCAAAACAAACCGTCTCCCAGCCTGGCCTTTTCACAGCCACAGAAACAGTGACTGATACATACAATGTCAGCTCAAGGGTTAGTAGCCTGCAGGATAATTTCCTGAGGCAATATGACACAGAAGTGTAGCAGAAATAATGATTGACTCAGTGTCCAGTGTAAAGAAAGGGTATGACTAACACAGTTCATTCAGTTTAAACTGTAGGTTTCTTATCTATGACATAAATGTAATAATAGTGAGGCGTATCTGATTTTCAAAGTAGTGTTTGTGTTCCTCTTCAAAAGCCAAAGATCAAACCAGTGGAAACAGTATTATCTCAAAAACAGCAGAAATAGGAAGTGAGATTGTGCTTAAAAAACTAGGTGAGGAGACCCACAGTGTTGATGTATTTGCACTGTCTATTATTTAATGAGATCTAATCCTGAATAGGGCTCTTGGTCCTTACTAAAATAATATTCTGAACATAATAAGCAATGACACTAAAACAAAAGATACTATAAACATTTTTATGATAACAGTAAAGTTTCTATTAGAATTAGCTTACTAAAATCAAACTAAGTTTATCCACCTACTTAGTCTTATAATTTATGGGCAAAAAGTTTATTCATTTCTTCAGCAGTGTCAGAGATAAATGTGGAATTTTACAGAAGATGCATTAGATGATCTGTAGATTTTATAGAATGAGGGTCTGATTCACCACATACTAGGAATAATCCATCAAGAGTATCCATTCAGGTAGGAACTTCACATTTTTCTGCTAGCTTTAGTAGGGCACAAGAGTCCAGTGATACGGAGTGTGCTGCCAGCCCAAAGGCTGATTCAGACATCACTTGACCTGAGAAGGAAGCATTAAAAAAAAAAAAGAAAAAAAATTAAGCTAAAAGCGATGTTTATTGATTGCTTGTGTTCTTAGTTTAGGGAAGAGTGCAGAAGTGTAGCCGTGTAATACACCCCAGCTAATTGAGTGTGAAGGGAACAACAGTTTCACAAAAGGGAAGGAGGAAAATGCATTCCTGCTACTACCTTTTCTGCTGCTTTCAGGAAGGAAGATGAATGAAGTTGTGTGTTCTTGTATTTCTCCTTTTGCTTTGTTGGAAAGAGAGCAGGCTTCCTGCTACCCAACTGGGGCAAGGTTTCCTCTGAGATGTTTCCTCTCTCCTGCAGCCTCCAGGGCCCTGAGATAAAGGCTGTCTCCAGCTGCTCTCTCTTGCCTGATATCAGTTCATTTAGTTTATCTTATCAATATCATGCAAATCTGTTTCAAATTAGAATTACCACCAGAAACACTCGGGACATTTTTAGCATGCTTTCCTTTGGAAATAGGTGTGTATTACTAACAGCTACCTATTAGATTTTGAAATAATTGACCACTTAGCTAAATCTGATAGTGAGGTAGTGATTTATGGAATTTATTAAATATAAGCTATGTAAAAACAGGCAACTTTATAGGGGAGCCTATTAACACTGTCTTTTAAGGAAAAAACCTGCAGTTTGACCGCATTTCTTGTTAGACACCAGAGGATCTAGATGGAGATGAGCCAATATGAATGCCTCAACTCTTGGAAAGCTTTCATTTGGCTTTCCCATTTTATCAGACACTAGAAATTCTATCGAGGTTTCTTTGGCAAAGACCAGTTGAAGCTTTTTCTAAACTTTGGTATTTATAATTTTTTAATATAGCATGAGCTCAGCCTGCACCATTGGGTGTTGTGAAGTTCAGAAGTCAAATCAACCAGGAGACAGAAATGCTTAGGGAAACAGACGTTGTTATTTCTGGTACTTAGAGATATATTTATTTTTATTTTATTCTGCAGTAATTTCTGAATATGCATTTGTAAAGTTTTGAGGAACTCTCAAAATGAAACAGGGATCCTGAAATTCTTTCCCAGATGGGACCCCCAATTTTCTCATTTCAGCTTGATGTAAACAAGTTCCAGCTGATAATAAAGATTTTATGACAGAACAGGGTTTCTGGGTCTTGGGGCTATTGACAACTCAGATGAAACCAGCAGTCATCTCCTTAAAAGTGAAGCTGATGGTTTCTAATGGGCTTGTATTGTTTTTTGACAAAAACTTGAGATATTCCTTTGTGTTCTGATCATGTGTTCTAAGAAAGTAGGAAAACAAAATTTTAACAGTAAAGTTTTTACACATGTAAATTTAGTGATTTGTGTTTCTTGTTTTCATTATAATCGCCAGAATAATATATATGAGTTGAGTTCTTCAGCAAAATCCTGACGGGGACAATGTAATACCATTTTGTCACTTCTACTACAGTCCGAGACTATTACAGAACAGCAAACATTCCAGCATGTCTATTTGAACCACTTTGTGCCAAAATGGCTTTTATTTTTTAAACTGCTAATTTAATCACAGAATCACAGAATTGTTGAGGCTGGTACGGACCTCTGAAGGTCATTTGGCCCAATATCCCTCCTCAAGCAGGGCCACCTAGAGCCAGTTGCCCAGGACCATGTCCAGAAGGCTTTTGAAGATCTCCAAGGATGGAGACTCTGCAATGTGTCAGGACAACCTGTGCCAGTGCTTGGTCACCCCTGCAGTAGAAAGTGTTTCCTTATATTCAGAGGGAACCTCCTGTGTTTCAGTATGTGCCCATTGCCTCTAATTTTGTTCCACTTTGACTATCTCTCACTTCTCTCATTATGTTGAATCAACAGCAGTACCCTCCTGAGAAACAACCTGTTTTACAGCTGCAAGGGGAACTGATCTTGAGGATACATCCTCTCACCTAGAAAAAACATTTTTTGTGTGATACAAGAAATAAGATAAGAAAGCAGCTTGAGCAATGAATCCATTTTTGAACTCTTTGCCCACAAGCCTCAGAATACAGAATCAACAGAATTATAACTATTGGGAAAAAAGGAGATTTAAAAAAGAGATTTTTTTCTCAAAATGCAGCTTGTTAATGAAAAGAAAGCAATAAAAATGCCTGCAAATAACATTTTGCTACTTGGCGAATCGAGAACTTTCCTCTTCTTTATTTTGAACAAGGTTGATTGCTTGATGGAAGGACGTACTTCTTTTCCCCAGTGAGTGACAGCGGTCCTTCTGGCAGATTCTTACAGGCAGTGGAGTAAGGAATGTGTTAGTCTTTTGCCAAAGTGGTCAGAGGGGAAGGGATCACTGGGTAGGGATGTGTGGTAACAGACCGTTCATTTGGCCTTGATGGATATTTGATAAGAGCAACGAGTGGATTTAAACATTCACACCACAAACATTTACTGTCATTAAAGCAGTAAATTTTATAAATACGCTGTATGTACTGAATGTGCGTTTTCCTGCTTGGCTTCAATGAAAGATACTTTCTGATAGTCTGCTGTACTGCTCTGGCATCGCAAGACTGTTTCTGAGGATGAATTTGCAAATACTTAATACAGAAATACTTCTAGACTTGAGAACAAATTATATCAGTATGAGTAACTTCTTTCCAAAGTTTTTTTCCAAGAAGTGGACCAAATGTTTAACAGAAAAAAACTAGAGGAAACCAGCACAAGTAACATCCCCATCCCCATGCAGTGAAACTGAACTACATAGTGAGAGCCTAATGCTACAGTTCTTCTATATTTATGAGTCAAAAGTGCCTTATTTACTCTGAACTAACTATAATAGGCCTGTTCCAAGAGCCCAATAACTGCTTTGTAGATACCTGCAGCTTTTCTGTTACCTGGTTTTCTAAGAATATAAACACATGCTGTTCATACCTTTGCCCTTGAAATACAGTCTTATGGTATAGAGAGATTGATATATGGCATATGTGGATTTCTCTGAATCCTTGAGAGACATACAAAATGTTGGGTGGAAAAAACCCACATTTTTTCCTAGATCCTCATGTAATGTGTATTTCTTTATATGGTCCTTTTTTTCATAAGTGTAGTCAAGTATTTTGACAAGTTGTGCCCAACTGGACTTTATAATTTTGCTCCTACTATTTCCTGGAGGATACTACCTTCTCTGGTCAAGGAGATAAGGCAGTTTCTGTAGCCTAAGGCTAGCGCTAATGGCATTGTATAAAGCAGTATGTTGAGGGACTCCTGCAGATCATCACATCCTGAACGCAGACTAGTCCTGCTCATTTGGACACAGTTTGTCTATGCATAAGGCTACTACCTGGCACAAAGGATTTTTCCTCACTAGACTGGAAACTTGGAGAGATTCTTGGCATGGAAGAAAGTGAGTGTTCACAGTGGGAGCATCAAAACAATTTCTGAGAAATCTGCTGTAGCTGAGTTGTCTTCCCAGATGCTCATTGCAAAGTCTGATCAAGAGTATTTAGTTTTACATGTAATTGTGGAGGGATGTCTGCAAATTTCTAGATGTTAAACAAAAATATCTTTCATAATTACATTTTATCAACAGTAAGACATATGAACACTCCACAAAGATAGCCTTTTAAGTCACAATATTTACAATATTCTCAGTAAAACCTGAAAATATTTTTTTTCAATTGTAAAATGGGTGACTAAGAAAATGGATGCTATTTTTATGTTGAATCAGTATTAATATGGCTACATTTAATAGAAGGTGCCAAGATTGACTAAAATGTCAGTCACTTCAATATATAGGCCATCTGTTAAGCTTGTAAGGATGAACACCCTCATTTACAGAAAAAAATCTTAGTTTGAACCACAGAGGATATTTTTGAAATGCTGTAATAGTAAGAGAAACTGAAACTCTTGGTCCAGCAATTCTGTTGCTCCAAACTTCAACCTTACACTAGGTAGAAGGGCAAAAAGTCAGATTATTCAATTAAGATGTCCAGAGTCTGAGTCTCACAGTAGATCTTCAGCTCGTCTTCATTTACAGTAGTCTGGAGGTTTCCAGGGTTTCCTCCAGGTGCGGGCACCCCCCAAAAGACAATACACATGCCAAGGCTATCTGGATCACACAACTGCTTGGCAGTGACCTTGTCCTACCTTCAGGACACTCCCATTTTAAGGCAAAACAGTGGTCAAAGCTCTTTGCTGTGCATTTGCTAAGTCAACTCCTTTCCAGCCTCTTTGCATCACTTGGATGATCTCAACCAGCCAGAGAACAATGAAGAATCTGTTCTTACTTTCTCCTTCTGCTGTAATGAAATTCCTTAAAGTACTGTGAAAGTTAGTGCAAATACACTTGAGTACTAGTAGAAAAGTCTAGTATTGCTTTTTGTTCTCTGGGAATAGTAGGACACTGTTTATGAAAATCATGATGAACCCTAAAGTAAAGTGGACACTATTCCTAATTATTGCCATATAGTAATTTTCCCCTTTGAAAATTTTCAACAGAAATTGTTCCCAAATAAGCATGTGAATACAAGTACAGCTATCTGTGGTGTTGTGTAAGGGGCTGTGCTAAGAATCAAATCTTTTATGAAAACAGACAGTAGAACACCCTTTTTAAAAATAATAGGTGTGCAATGCCAAATGATTGTGGCTGAGCTTTTTCTTTCTGCTAGCCTTTCATTTGTTTTTTTCTATGTACCATACTGAAAGCTACATGTGGTGGAATTGTTTGTAGTAATCTGTGAACTGTAAAGAGAACATTTGCTGTCACTTCCTTTTTTCTAAAAGCATATATGAAATAACATGCAAATTGTTGAAGCAACTGGTGTTAAACTGTATTTCTCTCCCTCTTATTAAATCCTGATGAGATGTAAAAAGAACCTTTGAAATTTCAAACCCCTCTCCTTTACAGAAGTTAATCTGTTTTAGGACTTCATCACTGGGAGAGGGGTGAGGAGGAGGGAAGCTTAACCATGTGATCATGCACCTATACCAAAAATCCCTGATTAGTAGATGGGTCCTAGCTGGACCGATTACAGGGTGCTCCCTTAGAGGTAACACAGAGGTCAGAAACAGTGTGAGGTTGTCAAAGCTGCGTGGGTGATACTTATTTTTTTATTCTTCGCTTAGTGACAGGGTGTTATGCTAGAAATGCTGCTAACCTCGACAACATTTCCCACCGTGTTGTGTAACAACAAAAGTGTGGGCCAAATTTAAAGCTTTGGTGCTGTTTAGAAAAATGCTTTCCTATGGTTGTTCTGACCCTCAGAACTGCAGGAACAAAGCAAGCGTGATTGTTTGAGGGGTACTTTGTCACCAGGTAGAAACTCTTTTACTTCCACGTAAGCTATCAGGGCTGGCCTGTTGGCTCTGAGCTAGAAGTGGCAGGGGATGCTGAGTCCAGCGAGCCTTTAGCCTAGCGTTGGCCACCAGGTTACTTAGTCTGAGTGGTCATTCAGGCTCCCACGGCAGCCACAGACTCTTGAAGTGTGGGAGTCAGAAATGACAGGTGGTGAGAAACATCCTAAGGGTGATGGGACTTCCTTGTGAGTGATGGATTCTGGTTTCTAATGTGCTTTGAGATATACTGGGAAGGTGGATAGTAGACAAAGATTCCTGAATGTGAGGTGCTGGTGGTAATATATATTTGTTGCTACATGGATAAGAAGAAAACCAGAAAGTTTTAAAATAAATAAGAAAGTGAGTGTTTTATTACTTTTACCTAAGTATGGTATCCCTCACGTTTATTTTGTTGCTTTCATACTTGGAAAAGCCTTACTCTCTTACCCTCTTAGGTATTAGAAGGGATGATGTTTACTTGTGAAGAAAAACACAGGTTTCCCAATATCTGATTTTCAAGAACTACAAAAGGGCAGGCTGCAGACTAGCAACAAAATAACGTCGTACAGATTCATTTTACCTCACTGCAGTATGGATTTTATCCTCAGTGAAATCATTGTATAAGGTCATCACATAACCACGCATACGTTAACCACATCTCTGCTTCATCGAAAGCAGTTAACACAGTAGACTTGCAAACATATTAGAAACAAAGCTATTTCTATTTCCACTACTGATGATGATGTAATCTACACTGAGGTCAGTAAACCAGTCATGTTCAAGAACTAGTGATCTGTGATGCCTGCTGTGTTGCAAAACGTCACAGATTCTCTTTTGATGAATAAACATGCTGGAAAATCCTGACTTTATTTGCCAGGGAATTTTTTGGATCAGATAGCATTTATAGTAAATGTGACACGTCTGAAAGACAGTGTTTACAATTCAGTGGGGATGGCTTTTGTTAGTGTTGTGTTTGCTGAAGTGGCAAGTTAATCATGACACAGGCAGGTACTGCAAAATTTTCTTTAAATGGTTCTGGCAATTAATAATCCAAATTTCTTCTCACACTGCCTTTTTCCAAAGATGGATGGACATTATTCAAAATTGTGGAGTGTTTTTGCACTAGCCACAAGTATGCAAAGTTTAACAGCTGTGAAGGAACCCAAAGTTTCTGAGCATGTGCTCTGAAATGTAGAAAGATACAAATCTATTATCCTCGATATTGAACAGTAATGCACTGAGCTTCTTGGCAGTAGTCCATGCTGGTGTGTTTTATTTAAAAAGGAGTTTTAATTAATTTGTTTGCTTGATTTTTTGCTTGTCTGACATTCTGAAAATCAGGTTAACTTGATGTGAAGCAAGTTAGGAGAGATGTTTTAGATAGCAACAACAAACCCACCGAACAAACATTTGTCTACCTCGGAGTTACGTTTGCACATAGCTGATCAGGAAGCACGCAGACCGGGAGTTTCAAAACTTGATGTTTCAGTTACACAGCTTGTAAAACAGCGTGCCTGGGCTAAAACTCATTCAGCTCTGAATTGAGCGTGGAGAAGCATTCTCCCCTGCTGATCTACATTAAAAANAAAAAAAAAAAAAAATAGCCAGGCTTTGTAGGTGATACTCTCACCCTAGACATAGGATTATTTTTCTGAAATCATTTGCATACCAACAACCAATCTCCTGCCGTTGGAGAGTTATTGAAGAAGGGAATGTCTTCCTCTGTGTCAGTGAAACTTCTGTAAGTGTTAGGACAGTTAGGTCCAATGTCCTATACAGCAGTTTTGGTTAAACTATGTCTTTCCATGCCATTATTGGGCCCATGTCCCGTAGTGCGTTGCTGGTCCAGTTCCAAAGCTTTAATCAGGCTTTTTCTCTTCTCTTTTCTCTTTTCTTTTCTTTAGCAGCCCACACGTGATAACTTCATGTGCAGGGGATCATCCTTATCCCGAGCACTTACACGCGTTTTTACATCTTGCCCACGCTTTACAAACATTAACCAATTAATTCTCATGGTAGGGTAGTCAGGAAAATACGGGGAGGGCCGCTCAGCGCGGCCGGTGGGTGCCCGCGGTGGGGCCGGCTCCGCGCCGGGTTTTGCGGGGCTCCCCACCCGCGGCGGCTCCCGGCGGGGTGCGTGTGAGCGGAACCACCGGGGGAGGCGGGCGGCGGGTGCCCGCCAGCAGCCCTTGCCGCCGGCGGAGCTGCGAAAACAGGAAGCGGGGTGATTCACGCCTGCCTGCGCCGCTCCGCCGCCGCCGGACCGCTGCGCGCCCGCGGAGCCCAGCGCTACCCTCGAGGGGGCGGCGCCGCGGCCGGCTGTGGGGCGGGCAGGCAGGCGAGGCCGGGCCAGGCCGGACGGCGGAAAGTTTCTGCCGGCGCTGCCGCTCGCCGTGCCGGTGGCTCCGAAGAGGTCCGGACTGGCAATATGAGGGAGCAGCACTCATGTGTGGGCACCGGGCAGCGCAGGATGGACCCGCTGGAGCTCGCCGTTAGCCCTGTGAAACGCTTGCGAACTCAGTACGCCTTTCCCTGTCTCTTCGCAGAGGAGGCCTACCAAAAACTGGCCAGCGAGACCCTGGAAGAGCTGGACTGGTGCCTGGACCAGCTGGAGACCCTGCAGACCAGGCACTCCGTCAGCGAAATGGCATCGAACAAGGTAGGAGCCCGCGGCCTCGGCTCTTCCCGCGGCG